>JRUC01000227.1:0-29505 GCA_000806385.1 Leptographium procerum
GGGGGGGGGGGGGGGGGGGGGGGGGGGGGGGGGGGGGGGGGGGGGGGGGGGGGGGGGGGGGGGGGGGGGGTGGGTGGGGGGGGGGGGCACGCCGCAGTACGCCCACCACCGTAAACACTTCTTCGAACGTGTTGTACATGGGAACAGGTACGATGCGGATAACGTCCGGCTTTCGCTGGTCCAGGATCACACCGGCGTTCTCGAGTGCGGCCGCCACCCGGGGCAGAATTCCAGGCCGAAGCAGCACGCTCAGCTGAGCGCCGCGCTCCGCTGGGTTGGCGGGCGTGATGATGCGGAACGGCACCTCACCGGCGCTGCCAGCATCAGCAACAACTCCTTTCAGCAACACTTCGGCGTAAGCTGTCAGCACCAGTGACTTGTCGCGCAACCGGCTCACGCTCGCGCCTGAATACACGGACAGGGCTCCACTGAGGCTGGCAAGATCGACGACCGATGGGTTCGACAGCTGGAAGCCCTGGGCGCCAGGCGTCGGCTGGAACGACTTGGCCATGTCGAAGCGCGGCATCGTCAGCATGCGCGTCGATTGCCGCCAGAACGCTCTGAGTGGAGATGTAGCAGCCCTCGTCGGCGTCGGGCTGCAGCTCGACCAGAGACGAGGCAACGTCGCGTCCATGCCACCGGAGGTGAGACTCAAAAGCATACTGGGTTTTTGGTTCTGTCAGCGTGGCGTTCAGTCCTTCTACATATAGTAGGACGCAGGGAGACAGGGGGGCAGGGAGGCTGTCATACAGAATCGCTGGGGAACGGCTTCCACTGTGCGATAATTTTGTGTCTCGTTGCTATCGGTTGGTAGAAGCTGGCCATGAGGAGGTGCAGGTTCACTGTGAGCGTGTTCATGATGACCACTTCACTCGGAGAAGCCCCAACTAGTGGCGCCGACATCTTGGCGCAGTCCTCGGCCATATCCTGCCACGACGCCAGCGGCGATTTCTCCATGGCGACAAAGTGGCCCTGGACGCCAATCAGCGACCACGTCTCTAGCTGGGCATCAATGTACCGGCGGACAGCCTTGGGCTGCAGACCAAGAGAGTTTCCGCAGAAATAGACAGTCCGGATCGAATGCTTGCCCGCCTAGGACACACCGTCAGCATGCACAACACCTTGAAAGCACTCTGCCAGACGTATTCTTGGATGGCTCCTCTTCCCCGAGGTGCCGTTTTCGGATAGACGCCTTTGAAGGCACGATATATATGCCCCGTAGATGCCGGACGGGGTCCTGTTCATCCAGAGAGCGAGCATATTCCAAGGTTTTGCATTGGCGGGAAACTGAGCCCTGCTCCCGGCACGGAGCCTTGTGAGGTTGTCACTCAAATCCATCAGGCGAATGCTACGTATCTCAAGAGTTGCTCAGAAGAACGAAAGAGTCCAGACGTAATTTCCAAGGATTGAAGAAGGTTTGTACGACGTACACATGGAGCCAGAAGCTCCAATGACTGTTCAGCGTATTTAAGCACTATATATTTCTGGCCGTGGGAAGAAAGAAGATCCGCTGGGGGAAAAAAAGCCGGAGACGAGAAGGAAAACAAATCTATTAGCATATGAGGTTCTGTAGTCTCGGCCGCCTCCGATCGGCGACACCAGCTCTCCACTATTCCCCAGATTTACGCCACGTTTTACACTTTGCGAAAGCCCGCATGAATGCGCTACTAGCCGAGAGCCAAATCTAAACCAAAATCCTGCTCAAGCCTAAGGTGTCTCTAGTATGATGCTAAAGAGATACTGTCGGGCATGTGTCTACGCTCGGCCAGAAAGCTAGACGGATTTATTCTGCGCGGAAAGACAGCTGGATCGGATCTCGTCCTGTTTAAGACGCATGATTTGGGCTGTGCCGGTTGCAAGGTGCAGTATGATATGGAGCATCTATCCTGCGGCCCAGTATCCTTTGTCATCGAGGGGAGAGAAGGGGCAGAGGGAACAGAAGGTAGGAGAGCAGCGGGCATCCCACAAGGTGCGAAAGTGCCTTGCATTACAAAAGCGCATCAGCATTCCCTGCAAGCTATGGCTAGCATAGCTGGCCTAGGGTAGCTTGTCGGCATCTCGAGTGTCGAAAAGGAAGAGCTCCGTACAGTGAATGAATGCTACAAAAACGCTTGTGCAACTGCACAACAGGCACCGAGCTGAAGTATAAACTTTGCATGCAAGGGCATTTGTTGTTTTGCAGAAATCCCGCATGCCACATGTCGTGTGGTAGTAAGAGATAAAGGTAGCCAGCCACATACGAGTAGTACCCAACGAGCTCATATAACGTCCGCTAGCTCAACGACTGCGCAACGTCATGATTGGACAAAAGCATCTGCAGTAGGCGTTCTTGGTTGCACGTCGTGCTACGGCATAGCATAAAATATGTTTGCGGAAGGGGCCAACCACCGCGATGGCAAAACGCGCATCGCACTGGCCAACGTTTATTTTATTGCCTTTTTATTTCGCGTTTAATTTCATTAACGTCCTCTCCCTCCTTCTTCCGGGAAGCGGTGAGCAAGGCCAGCCTTCAAACACCTCTTCGACATTCACTCCGGAGTATTTATTCTAGAGTAAAGAATCATTCGCTACAAATACCCTCTGGCAAGTTGACTTGTCTAGACCTGTCTACCGCGCTGGACAAGGGATCCCAGCTGCTAACCGGTGATGGCATTAGAGCGTGCGAAACAGAAAGCACCCAGAAGCAACGAGTCAAGACGATGGCCCCACCTCAGCCCTCCATGTCAACATTTAGCATACCCCCAGGTATGCAGCCGCAGGCCAACGTATTTGGCCCAGCAGTCGTTTCGGGCCAGCCGCCGCCGCCGCCGCCGCACACGCATTCGTACCACAGCATCAACCAACTTGAAAACAAACTGCTCGTGGAGCTACGGTTTAACAACCTGCTCCAGCACGTCAAGAGCACAAAACAGGAGCTCGAGCTACTAAACCAGGCCATTCGAGACGTGGGCAGGGAGCTTGCGCGCATGGAGGAAGCACACGGGCTTCTGGCTGACCCGTCAAACAGCGACAGCACGGAGCGGCGAGGGCAAGGCGAGAAGTGAGCGGGTGCATACAGAAATAGCGTCTATACGCTGTAGGATAGGAATGACTGTGATGCATGGAAGCTGATCGAACGGCTGCGAAGCAATATTCAAAAAGCAAGAGGCAGGAGGCAGGAGGCAGGACAAGTCTATATTCTTTTAATACGACGATACGAGCCGCATGAGCCGCACGAGTATCTAACTACTCCTCCAGAGGCGCCACCGTCGGGTCCCAGCACACCGGCTTGTACTCATCCGTTTCCAGCTCGGCCACCTCGGCATTAGTTAGAGAGAAGCCGTAGACGTCGGCGTTATCGCGGATGCGCGACTCAGTCACGCTCTTGGGCAGCGGGATCTGGCCCTTCTGCAGGCTCCAGCGCACCAGGATTTGCGCTTCCGACACACCGTGCTTCTCTGCCAGCTTCTTCAGCACCGGCTCGCCCCAGCGCTCTCCCCGCACAAGTGGAGAGTACGCCTCCACGGCCACGTTCCGCTTCTTGCTCCACTCCACAATATCCTTGCGAGCCAGCCATGGGTGAATCTCCCACTGGCCCACGCTCAGCACGCCGCCCTTGCCCTTGCCGCCGCGCTCGGCCTCGAGCTCGGCAATGTGTTTCTCCAGCTCGTCCAAGTGGTGCACGCCATAGTTGGACACGCCAATAGACCGCACCTTTCCTTCCTCCACAGCCTCGACGAGCGCAAGCCAAGCGCCCTTGCGGCCGGCGGAGCCGCCGTACGGAGCGTGCAGGAGCATCAGGTCGATGTAGTCGAGGCCGGTCTCCTTGAGCGTCAGTTCGACCTGCGCCTTGGCGCCTTCATAGGTCATGCCAGAGCGAGGCACCTTGGAGGTGAAGAAGATGTCAGAGCGCGGCAGCTTGGAATGGCGGATGGCAGCGCCGCAGCCGGCCTCGTTGCCGTAGATAGCAGCAGAGTCAATCTAGAGGCAGAAGGTATCTCAAGTTAGAGACCAGAAAGCAGGAAGCAGAGAATGGCAGGCGAGAGCTGTGGAACAGGGCCAGATGTGGGATACGTACATGGCGGTAGCCGTACTTGAATGACTTGGTGCTCACATCCTCCGCCACGTCCTTGGGTCTGTTTGTCGCGGACAGTTAGTAAGACGCGTATGGCTCTAAAGAATGCTCGGTAAAGGATCTCACGTCTGCCAAAGCTGCCAGGTGTCAGCTGCCTTTCATAACCACGAGCCAGGAGATACAGTAAGTCACTTACACCGTAGCCCAAGAGAGGTATTTCATAGCCGCTGTTGAGCTTAAAGGTAGATTGTTTGGTGAGGGAAGCCATTTTGCGAATCGTGTGCTAATAAACGGGTGATTCAAGTTACAAAGACGATCAATGGACTCAAAGGAGAGAAGGGGGGTGCCGCCCTATTTGTGTGACTGAAACCAGCTACCCCTCCTGATCTACCCACTAATAATCGATTTACGTTCATGTTTAATTCTATGTTAGATAGCAGTTTGATATGATGCTGTTTCGGGGGGATAAGTCGCCACAGATCCCCGCCGAACGGCTACAGCTAAGCCTAAAGCAAAACGCTTGGCCCTAGTGCGCTCCGGGTATATGTAAAGTTTAAGACGACATTCGGGTAGATGTTTCCAAGGACCCTTTTTCGCGGCCTAGTGTTCGAGTTGAGATATGAGGACACGTAGAAGTTTTTGCCGAAGAGTAAATACTATACTTTAGACCTGGTAGCCATGTTGGTGACAGCTCAGCACTGCGTAGGCAAAACCTCGTACCAAATGTCGAGGCATTGAGTTGCCGGCAGTCTGTTGTGGCTTGGTTAAACAAAAAAAAAAAAAACTGGATTCGAACGGTTCCCCATGCGGCGACGCTTTGCTCCAACGACCAGCCTCAAGATTGTAGTGCGGTTCAACTGCTCAAGAACATCCAGCGAGAGGCCTTTACATTTTGTCTTGTTAAAAATGAAATAAGCGGAAGGTAGCCGTTTCCGTCCGCCTGCCCAACAGCGCAACCAGAAAACGCCGCAACCTTTCATATGCTGCCATCGTTGCCCAGCCTGGAAAGCGATACACATCCGGTCCAGGTCTTTTATAAATTCTGCACACATCCGCATTGCAAGGGTGCCACTGTGCAAAGCGGTTTAACTCTGTTCGTACGTATATCATATTGCCCTGAATTTGAAGGTGCTGACCTCGATAACGATATCAGCAATGGCGACCAGGCATATTACTGGCACCTCATTGGCTGCTGGAGTGCGGGGACTTAAAAACGCCTTTGTTTTGTAACCCAACTCGAGCTCAACTTCCCGTTCTTTGGATGGGGGACAAGTCACAAGACAAAAGCACGGTAGCCCAAGATGCAGATTATTAAGACAAAATCAACGGCGGAGATGAGGGCAATCGGCGAGGAGCTCGTCTCCCTCCTGCCAGACGAGCCCGAGGATATGTGGCATGCCAACAACCTGATCCAGCCAAAGGACATTATCAAGGCGCACGCTGTTCGCAACCTGGTCGACGTGACAGACACGGGCTCGACAACCAAAAGGCGCGTGCATACAGAGCTGATCGTCCGAGTGGAGACGACCTTTTTCGACCCGGTCGTCTCATCGCTGCGTGTGACAGGCTCAGTGGTGGCCGACAACCCCTACGTCTCCAAGGGCCAGCGACACACGCTCGACCTCGAGCTGCATCACCCCTTTGTGCTCTGGAAAAGCCACGGATGGGACAGCGTGTCAACGGAGGAGCTCCGAGAAGCTGTGCGCCAGGACCGCGAGGGCGCGCTGGCGGCAGTGGTCATGGGCGAGGGCCAGGCCAACATTTGCCTCATTACCGACTACCAGACATTGGTCAAGCAGCGCATCGTCGGCTCGCTGCCCAAGAAGCTGACAGAGGCCAGCGAGGTGGACGCAGGCGTGCTCCGCTTCTACGCAAAGATGCTCGACACCCTGCTACGCTCCATCGACTTCTCGTCGGAGCGCCTGCTTTTGCTGGCCAGCCCGGGCTTTTCGGCTCAAAACTTCCGCAGGTACATGCTCGACGAGGCGCAGGCACGCGGCGACAAGCTGCTGAAGCAGATCGCCAAGAAGGCTGTCGTGGTGCACTCCAGCTCGGGCAAGGTGCACGCGCTCAACGAGGTGCTTAAGAGCCCCGAGGTGGCGGCCCTGCTGCGAGATACAAAATTCCGCTCTGAGAACCAGGCCGTGGACCAGATGCTCGAGAGACTGCGGAACGATGATGGCCGCGTCACTTACGGCACTGGTCCCGTTGAGAAGGTTGTGCAGGAGGGGGCCGTGGGCGCCGGTGGCGGCGTGCTCCTTATCATCAACTCGCTCTTCCGCAGCCTAGACGTGGCGACGCGGCGACGCTATGTGGCCATCGTGGACAAGGTCAAGGCCGACGGCGGCGAGGCCAAGATACTAAGCAGTGATCACGAGAGCGGCCAGCGGCTAAAGAGCCTCGGTGGCATCGCTGCCATCACTACATATCCCATCGTGGAAGCGGACGACGGCTACGGCGATGGCGGCGACGAAAACCACGCAGATGGAGACAACGGTAGCAATGCGGCAGCTATCGACGAGGAGGTTGCCAACTTTTTAATATGAAATTGAGCGTGTGGCTTGGCCGAGGCGTTGCAGGGAGTTTGTGGACAAGTGTAAATTAGGAAACTGGAGGACTTTGCAGCGTGTGTTTTTTGGTCAGCAAGATAAATATAAGCAGCCTTATTTTTCTCTCCCCTTTCTTCCTTGCCCCCCCTTCCCCTTTTTTTAACCGTCTGTTCTTTCTCCTTCATTCTTCATTGCGATGTTGCCGTCTGACACAGTTTGGCTCTCCTCACTGCAGCGAGTGCGAGGGACGATCAGCTTGTAGTCGTAGTCCCAGGACGTCACCCTCACTAGGAGACAAAGTAAGCTGCCACAGCACCTCAGCACTCCAGCCGCAGCATCCGGGGAGACACCAGCCCTATGCAGGCTGAGAAAAAGCATGTCGCAAATAAGCACTACGAGCCCTGTGAGACGGTGGCCCACAAAGCGCATGCCCCAGGATGCTAGTGGCAGTGGCGGGATTCGGGTTCAGCGAATGGCCGGTTGGAAAGGGAAGGAACAGCCGCTAGGTCTAGATTGGACGAATGACGGCAACTTCGGATACTCTATTTGTGCAGCAATTCTGTTTTCCTCTCATTTTCCTCTGCACGAATTCCGTCGCGCGCCAAGCTTCCTTCTTCCACTTCTTCGCCCTCCTGTTTGCCTGCGAATCTAGCCGCGCGAACGCCAACGGGCTCCCAAATCCACAACTCTCCGCCTTACCGCTTCATCCGTCTCGCACCGCATCCGCCTGCTCGGGCGCAACGACCAGTGAGCATCCAGCTTTTTTTTTCTTGTTGGACTCGTGAGGCTACAAAGCTCAGTCACCGACCCCCTCGAGTCTGACACCCTCCCCCCGCCTTGCCCTCTGGGACGCCAGGTCAACGAATCAGACGTCGGGGAAACAAGTTAAGCGAAGGACACCGGACTGACGGAGGAGCCGGAGGCATCCAGCCGTCAGACGGGGCAGGCATGCACCATAGCGCAACAAAAGTAGCACTACCCGCATCATAAACATAATGGAATATGGAGACCGGTCTCGGGACCCTGAAGAAGTCCTTGCAGGACCGTCCAGCTAGGGATAAGTTCGAGCCAGCTACTTGCAACCACGAGCCAAGCTCCCCATCTTCGTTGGCAGCTCCTGTGACCCCAACACTTGGCTCCAGCCTCTTCGACGCTCAGCCCACTTCTGACGCTGACGGTATGTTCACCAGAATCGATGCGGTCTTGCTGTTATGTTGTACCTCATTTTTACTTCTGTTCTTTGTTCTTTTGCCTACCTGGTTTCTCTCCTTGCTGCACAATTCGCGCGCACAAACTCATACACACACACACACACACACACCCTCTCTCTCTCTCTCTTTTCTAATACGTACCGGAATTCACCTTTTCCATACACATTCGTGCGCGGCTGTCCTCTTGCCCACCATATTATGTAACTTCAAGGCTGCACGCGTTCTTCGCAATGTCCTCATGCGCAAAGTATGCGCTCCCTGAGTGGGGTGGTGCCATACACGCGTCTGCCATATTCCCCTTCACTACCTCTTATTCTTATCTGCCTAGAAAGAGTGGAAACTAATCGGGCAAACGACGAGAGCGCTGAACCCGTTTATGTTCTCGCAAATCAACATAGCTGACGACTTCCAAAGCTGCAAGCCCCAACGGCTGGCCCCATAGTCCCAACCGTGCTGTTTCTCCCGAAACCATTGTCAGAACTGGCACGCCTTCCCCTTTAGCAAGGCGCAAAAGCTCCAGGGTCTCACGAGGAGCTACTCCTACAGCCAAGGATGCCGATAGCACCCGAACCCTGCCGACTACTGCTCCCTCCGCTCCGTCGTCGAGCAGCCCTGGCATCGCGTCTATTGACCCATTGTCCCAGGTACAGACATACAGGTACTCGTTGCAGAAGAGAGCTGCAGGGCTGACCCACTATGTCTTTGGATTAGCATATTTTTATGAGAACTGCCGACCTGTCAAAAGCTTCTAGGTTGCGCGGGCACTCATCAAGACCAGAAAGCCCCGTCCCGGATGGGTTTTTGCCACCGAACGCAGACAGTTTTGCCAGGCACAACTCACTTGCTGTCGATGCGGGCAGAGAAAAGCGGTACATTTATATAGCCCATAGCCCTCGCATCCTGCCCCCCCTCCCTTTTGCCCTCTGTACTGTTACATTGCTGACACATGTGGAGTCCTCAGGAAGAGCTTTCTCGGCCGACTGAGTATGAGAGGAAAGAAGAAGGACGAGCTCAGTGACAACGCCTCCGAGAGCGGTGAGCCACGTACGGATGGGTCCAATGCACAGGTCTTCTCTTTCATGGCCGGCTCGGGCGGCTTCATTCCGCACCACAAAGAACCGCCGAGATACATCCGGGTCAAAGCACACGACAAGAAGACAAGGGAGTTTGACCGCATGTTCCTTGCCCAGGAATTGATTGGAACACGACCACTCGAGCAGCCGGCAGGCGTGAAGGTACCCCTAGTCACCATATCCACATCAAGCCAAGCGCGCAGGAGGGCTCCCACAGGAGGTGCCGTCTGGACTACTGAATTTAGCAAGGATGGCAAATATCTGGCGGCCGGCGGCCGCGGCCATGTGGTCCGTGTCTGGGCCGTCATCGCCACGCAAGAAGACCGGCGCGCCGAGGAAGAAGCTGAGGTCGAAAGCGGCAGTTTAGGAGAGCGCCTCAGTGCCCCTGTGTTTCTGGAAAATCCAGTTCGGGAGTTCGAAGGCCATACCGGCGACATTTTGGACCTAAGCTGGAGCAAGAACAATTTCCTCTTGTCTACGGCTATGGACAAGACGGTACGGTTATGGCACATTAGCCGCCAGGAGTGTCTTTGTACGTTTAAGCACAAGGAGCTCGTCAGCAAGGTGGCCTTTCACCCAAAGGACGACCGCTTTTTCCTGGCCGGTTGTCTCGATGCCGTCCTGCGCCTCTGGAGTATTCCCGACAAGAACATCGCCTACTCAACCCAGCTCCCAGACATGATCACAGCGGTAGCTTTCTCGCCTGACGGAAAAGTTTCCATGGCCGGCCTGCTTAACGGATACTGCCATTTTTTCGACACGGAGGGACTGAAGCCACAGTCGCAGATGCATGTGCGCTCGTCTAGGGGTCGCAATGCCAAGGGCAGCAAGATAACAGGCATCGTCTCCATGGTACCACCTGGCGCCAGGGACGCCGACGCGAAGGTTCTCATCACGTCCACCGACTCCCGTGTGCGCGTTTACAACCTGCGTGACAAGACGCTTGATGGCAAGTTCAAAGGCCACGAGCATTCCACCACCCAGCTCTGCGCCAGCTTCAGCGACGACGGCAAGTATGTTATATGTGGCAGCGAGGATAGCAAGGCTTTTGTGTGGAGTATGAGCATGGCCGACTCGCTATCCAAAGACAGACGGCCGTGCGAGTTTTTTGACGCCCATAGCGATATGGTCACCACAGCCATCTTTGCGCCGACAAAGACAAGGCAGCTTCTTGGAAGCTCAGGCGACCCTATCTACGATCTTTGCAATCCGCCATCAATCACTTTAATGTCTGTGGAGGAATCTATGGCCTCACAATCTGGCCTTTCGGACCACGCCCTTCACCAGGACGATGCAACCCGTTCCGTGGCAGCTCCAAAGTCTCGGCCAGAGGAGACGCCCTTGTATATCGCACGGTCCACGCACTACGACGGAAATATTGTTGTAACCAGTGACGAAACGGGTATCATCAAGGTGTTCCGCCAAGATTGTGCCGCAAATAAACGAAAACATGAAAGCTGGGAAACAAGATCGAGCTTCAGCCGCACGCTGACTGCTTCAGGGCTGGTGGGGCGCAGCGGCAGCATCATCACGCGGAATAGTACCAGCAGCGCTGCACGCTCTAGACGAGGGTCTCTCACGCAACCACAGTTGCCGACCAGCATGGCTTCCCCCTTGGGAGCAACTGCGGCCGCACAGCAGACAGGAGACTCTGACCGGATCCTCAGCTGGCGGCAGGACATTGAAAGCAGCGACAGCCGCCCAGCACCCGCGGCCGGAACGCCTACAAAAGGGGAACGATCGGTTTCGCCAAACAAGGCTGCCCGACCGGCAACGGCTATCCCAGGTGGACTTGCAAGTGATGCACGAAAACAGCCGTACGCAGGCGCCACCTTGCCGCGGTCTGTACAGTTCACGCCTAGGATGGCCAAGGAAATCGCGGCGAGCCCGTTGCGGAGATCTCTGGCAGGTGCAAAACTAGCAGATCGACATTCGGTAGCTGGCATATCAACATTAGCCGAAGGTGCAGCAACAACTGTGAGACCATCTCTTTCCAGGGGTACAGACTCACCAATTCCAGCCTCTCGTTCCATTATGCCGGAACAGAAAGACGACAAGGTTGCCACGATAGACACTCAGCCTGAGGAAGACGGCCGTAATTTCGGACCACCGGAACCAAGCTTCTCGTTCAGGCCGTCGGATAACGACGACCCATTGCGGTTGGACCCGGCAGGAGCTAGTTACAGCTTCTGGAACCTGAACAAATGGAGAGGCATTGCGAACCTGCGTGCTACAATCACAGGTAACTCTATCTCTAGCGGAGACTTGGGCGGTCATCACCACCACAACAGTGATAAATCAGGCGAAAGGTTTGGGAAGCCGGCAGTCCTTCAGAAGTCACCGCTTGCCAAGTCTTTCACGCCAACAGACAGCGACTCGCCAGCACAAGCAGAGACGTCAAAGGAGACAAAAGCGGCCTGGCTAGCGCCATCAACGGAGAAAATTTTGCGCCGGCGGTCGGCCGTCTCAGGCAGCGGGCAGGAACACCTAACACCAGTGACGACAAGAGCCAGCACGTCAGATACTGATCAGAACAACAATCTATCGCACCTGCCGACTCGTGAGCGCAGTCCTTACACCAGGGGTAGCTCTATTGTGAGCCGACTGAGCTCGGAGCTGACCAGCTCAGATGGCGACGCAGACGACGACCACAGTGATGGCGCCGACGGTGCCGAGATGCGGTGCACCAAATGTGGGGGTCAGGAGTTCAAGGCACGGCGCGTAGGCGGACGGCAGCTGCTGCATTGCAGCCGCTGTGGCAAGGCGGCTAATGATGGCGAGGAGAGTCGGGGGGAGGCTGATGCTGCGAGAAGTACGTCTAGATAGGGACGTGGCGGCTTTCTTTGCAGGCTACGTCACATCGAGAACGCAGACGAGCGCGATGTGAGAGGCGCCGTTCTAGAAGAGCAGCTGGTTCTAGACAGGGGAACGACTTTTCGGGGTTTTGTCGGGAGTTTTCATTCAGAAATTGCTTGGCGGGGAGTTTCAGGTCTGGTAGCGGCCCCAACAGGTGTTTCGTCCAGCTGCCATGTCTCTTTGGATAGACTTATGCTCCATGCATTACTACCATACAGCCATTTTCACACGATATTCGGAACATTCTAAGTTGGTCTACATTTTCAGCACTGTGGGTTCATCTATAGAGAATAACGTCAAATATCTGCAGTTGCTTGATCGCCTGGGGTCTCTTCCACATCGGTGGCTAATAGAATGCATCTCATGCAAAATATCATGCATAGCTGCCGTGTTCATGCATACGGCTCCGAAGCAAGCAGGACCAAACGAAAGACAAGGTCACTAGGCCATCAATCTCTTCATAAAGATTTTTGGTTTGCTTTCCATATTTTCTTATATACTGCAATCGCGCTATTCCTGACCCGATCTCTCCATTCTCGTTCAGGCGCTGGTCAAGGCGCCCAGCGACTCAATCCTCTCTGTCAGGATCTTTGGGTTTGTGCCGAGGACCTTGGCGTGGTCGATGGACAGCTTGCCGTCGGCAAAGAAAAGGAAGGTGGGCATGGAGCGCACATCGTACTCTTGGGCAATCTCCGGGTTGTCGTCGACGTCGATCTTGGTAAACGCAAAGGTGCCCTCCTTGGCATGCTGGGTAGCGAGCTTCTCGTAGAACGGGGAGATGGCCTTACAAGGGCCGCACCACGTGGCGGTGAAGTCGGCAACGACGTACTTGGTGGACTTGAGCAGGTCACTGAACTGAGCCGCGGACTCGATGTGCGTGATGGCCATTTTCGGTAGGCGATGTGAGTGGAGAAGAGTGATTTGTTGTGGGGAGCAAGGTCGAAGGGAGGGGAACGTGAGAGCAAATGCTGTGAACTGTCTGCTGACGATAGTTAGCAGTAGAAACGCTGATAAGAAGAAACAGAGCAGCGGAAGACTAACGGTTCCGATGAAGTTGGTATGAAGCTGGTATCGACTGGAAAAAAAGTTGCAAGTCGATATCCTACGACGATTGGGGTCTGAGGGGTTAAATAGTTGCCCCACCGAGCTTGCGGGACGGGATTTGGATTGGGATTTGATTTGGGATTTGGAATCCTGCGGAGCAAGATAGTGTAAGCTCACCAGAAGCGTATGAAAAGATTCCAGCTTTATTTCCGAAAAATCGACCGAACTACTTCTTGTTCCACCGTTCATGCCTAAATCTTCTGATCCAGCCCATGCCCCGGGTCCATTACAATTCTATCTTGTCGCACTGCTCAATCTTGCGTCTTTCCTTTTGGAGAGAAAGAGTGAGAACACAAGTGTTGCGATGGCGTCAGTGGCCGACCACCTCATTGGCCCGCAACTGCCGGGCTTGATTTGTAACCCATCTTTTTTGGTGGGGGGAAGCTTTGTTTTTCGTGTGTGGAATGCTGCACAGCTTTAATTAGATCAGCTGGAAGAGCCTGGAAAACTGTCAGCAAACTTCTGTTACTATCAACAAAACTGCAGCCTTGCGCCTCCCTCCCCATTTTTCTTATTTTCTTTGATTTTCTTATTGCAAAGTTGCCAGCATCTGTCAGCAAGCCCCTCATTGCTCACCGCCCGCCCCAATCCCCCTTTGACTCGGCTGATTACCAGCCTTACGACGTACTCGTAATATAGCACACGCAGCTTGCGGTGGTCACATGAGACGTGCTGCAGCTTGTTGCCAGGACGGCAAGGTCCAAGATTGACACAAACTTTGGAATAAGTGGCACCGGCGGCTACAGCTCGGATGTGCTATACATAGCATGCTGACGGAGCTTTGTCTCCTATCCAGAAAGCGGCCTAGGAACGCCCTGACGCACGGCTCCAGTCGCTCGCTTCTTGCTGCCTGTTCTTGGGAAAGTCGGTACTGCTCCGCCGCCGATCAACAACAAGCAACAAGGCAAGGTGTGCGGTGAAGGCGGAAGCACTCCATTGGCTGCCTCGGTGAACTGGGAGCTCAAACGAAGCGAACGTCCCCCACACCCCCTTCTTCAAGGGGAAATAGGAGCTACTTCTCCATATGTAGCTCACAGAGTGGCGCCTGGTAAGGGGCCCCCGGATGTTATCGACAGGTGCCTGTCCTGTCGTGGGATCTGGTAGAAGCACTGTGCAAATTTTCCTCTGCTGCTCGTACTCGTATGCGTCAATCATACACCCGAGGACTGACCAGGCTGGCTCACTCCAAGCCGGCGCTTAGATGTCACATTCTGCCCACTGCCGACACACCGAAACATTGCCTGTCCTTACCATCCAGATTTCGGCCCCCAAGCTGCTGCAACTGCAGGGGTGCGCATTTTTTTTACTAAATCAGAAACAAAAGGCAATTTATTTTTTTAATCCTACTCTGTAGCCTCTCGTACATTTACAAGGACATCGCAGGGCAGAAACGTATTGCCAATTGCTGCATATACACACAAGAATACAGTCTCTGAAGACGGTATTCACCTAGGGGCTTATCGAGTGCCTTGTGCTGCAGCTATGATGCAAAGCTGCATCTGGCGTTTCAGGCACGTCATTGAGGCTCTATCGGCCCAAATCCTTGTGTAACCGCTCCACAACGTCCCCTATCCTATAGCCTGTGTGTGTGTGTGTGTGCGTATGACTGTGGAGGTCTGTTCATCCTTTCAATTGATCTGCTCTGCTTCTTGTTCTGTGTGCTGTACGATGCCGAGATGGCCATATTTGCTGCTGTTCTACTCTGAGCACACGCTCCGAACGGCTACAGAAAAAGGCTGACCAAGTCGACGGAACGGGCACTCTTTACCAACAGCAGCCCGGCGTGTTGACGTCCTGTCCGTAAGCTAGAATGGTAATCGCACACGTCGAATCAGTTGCATCTTACAAACTAGCACGCACGCTCCCACACACCCCGCCAAAACGGCCCAGGAAGCCTACCTGCCAGGACCCCGACGCAGATGCGACGACTAGGTTCTTTGAGACGCCGCTATCGAGCACGCACACATCGCACCGCTTCTATATGAGAGAAGGAGGGCAGGGGACAGCTTCGGGGCAGTGCAAGTGTAAGGGTGGGAGGGCAGACAAGCGGAGCTATGACTTGCCCTTTCTCCCCCCCTCCCCCCATCGTGGAGTCGTGCTGACCCCGGGCTAGGCTCAAATTCTGGCGCTCTGATATTGCACTTGCTATCAGGCCTCCCCTTGTCTCCTTCCACGCTCGGCTCATGACAGCCAACCGCCATCCCGCTTAGCTCCACGCTCTGACCGAGGAAGCCAACCAGGCTCTCGTTCTTTCAGAGCGTGACGCCGCCTCGCCTCTCTTTTCAGCCGTCTGGGAGTGTGGTTTGGTCTCTGCTCCCTGTCGCCTCCAGTACAAGGCTCTCAACACACTGGAGAGCAAGGAAAGTTGAGCGAGGGGCTGTCGTCGAAACAGACCAAGTCTCTTGGTGTTGGCCTAATCATCTCGCGATACGCCGGCATGGCCTGCTTTCCATTGCCAATGGCCATGCACACGAAGCCTTTTTTTCAGACAGTGATGCCTTCGACCCTCTGCTCCAAGTCTGAGTCGATTGGGCAGGGGCTATGTCTCGCGGAGGTTTTAACAGCAGGTCTGTCGGCTCGGGGACATGGCGCCCGCATCAGGTGGACGTCCCTCTGGCGCTTCTAAGAAACGGCCGACTAGAACTAAAGCTCTTGAGGCGGCTAGACTAGCAACGAGGTCTGCATATATAGCTCGACAGGTGGAGAAATAGAGAGCTGTGTAGTTTTTTTTTTTTTCCAGTTAATCGTCTATGATCGCCGGTAGTCTGTTCTATCTCGCAGTCATCTATTCGTCTATCCAGCCCCTTTCCCTCGCTCCCAATCTCCCTCTTCATTCTTGCTTGACCTCCTCACATCACGATAATGGGAAGTCAGGCAGCCTCGCTCCAGTTTGGCGTCGAGGTCGAGCTCCTTCTGGGCGGCCGCAAGAAGACTTACAGCTCGTGGGGCGCACTAGCCAAAGACGTCAGCAAGCGTCTTTTCAAGGCCGGGATCAGCAACCACATCAATGAGGGCGGCTCCCGGTCGGCTGAGAATTACAGCGAGTGGTCCATCGTCCAGGAGGTCACCATTCCCAGCCAGCCCGCAAAGAATCTCTGTATTTAACAAGATGCCCCCCTCCCCCTTCCATCCAAGATAAGAGCTTGCTGACATGGCCGATAGGGGGCATCGAGCTAGTCTCCCCCGTCTATCCGGCGGCCTGGTACTGGGCTGGCGACATTGACGCCCTCTTTTCTGCTGTGCACGGTGCCTTCACGGTCGTCGCCTCATCGCATTGTAGCACGCACGTGCACGTGTCGGCCACGCCTATGCCGTTGTCGGTGGCCGAGCTCGGCCTACTGGCCAAAGCCGTGCTGTACTTTGAGCCGGCCCTCGATGGCCTTGTCCCAACAGCACGACGCTCATCGTCGATGTACTGGTGCCAGTCCAATCGTGCCAGCCAGGCGTTCCGGGATCAGCAGGCTCTAGACGGCTGCTTTGCCATGATCGATGCAGCGGTCGACTCTTCCGCCGTTGTTGACGAGGCGTCTGCAGCCCGTGCTGTCGTCGAGGCCATCAACCTGTTCCCCGCCAGCTCGGCGTACGGCCGAGCCCACAGCAAGAAGCATGATTTTGTGCGCGGAAAAGCCTTCAAATGGGATTTCTCGGGTATGTTGCCCAAGTCAGCTGGATGCGGCACTGGCCTCGGTACAGTCGAGTTCCGCCAGCCTCCCGGAAGCACGGCGGCCGACGAGGCTTGCGCTTGGGTTACGCTGGCGCTCACGTTCGTGGCCGGCGTGACGGCTGTGGGCAATTTTGGCGTTGACAACGTCGATTCTGGAGCCTCGCCGGCCGAGCTGTGGAACGTCCTGCACAGTGGCGCCGCATTTATCGGCTGGGAGGGGCTGGGCACGCTGGAGCATATGTTCGGGACCAGCTCCAGCGATAGTGACAACTAGGCAGAGGAGGGGGGGGTATGGTGGCTGGACTCAAACATATCTGCGCCGCGTTGACTTTTTGTATTTTTTTCTTGCTGTTTGTTGTTGCTTGTTGTTGCTTGCTCTTGTCTGCTGTTGTCTGCTGTTGTCTGCTGTTGTCTGCTGTTGTCTGCTGTTGTCTGCTGTTGTCTGCTGTTTCTCGCTGCTGTGTTGCTGCTTTCCTGAAATCAAAGAATACATGACTTTGCTGCATTGCAGCCCAATCTCAGTGCCCCCCTCCGCTCACGACAGCTGCCTCGATGACGGTCCAGGAATGGTCTCCCATATGCAAAATATCGCCCTCTTCCAGCGGCTCCGTTTCCTGCACTACCTGCTCGCACGGGACAGAGCCGGCCCCGAAGCGAAACGTGCGCTGCCAGCCATTGTCGGCCGTCCACTGCCACCGCTCCACCGCGATGCCATCTGCGACAGTGCGCACGATCCCCTGGCAGAACTGTCCCAGCCTCTCTACCACGCCTCTTGAGCCGGCAGCGTCGTCGTACAGCTGCAGCACCACGCAGCGCGCGGCCCCGGCCCCGGTCAAGGTCGTGGCCAGCGGTTGGACATCGATCCACACCTCTTCATAAGGTGCCATTTTTCCCGTGGCCGGATTGACCATCTCGCCCTTCTCTAGGAAGCTTCCGTCGGGCAGCTCCTCGCAATCGCCTTCGTCAGTGACGGACGCAGCATTATCTGTGCGGCTGTCAACCCAGTGACGCCAGATGGACCGTGTGCCTGTCGAAGAGGACGTGCCGGCAAATGCCCAGTCGATATCCACGGCACGGCCGACATCACCTTCAATCGGTGAAAGGACGCGGACATCGACGAACCAGCGCTTTGGCGACGTCAAAACGACAGTAGATGTGGGCTCGCTGTGCGGCTCCGGAGGCCAACCAATGGATTTACGGACGGATATACCCATGATCGACTACATAAAAGGGGGGAAGGGAGGCTGGTATGGAGGCAGTGGCGTTGATAATCGATGTAGGAACGGAGATACATGCAAGATACTAGGCAACTCTGTTCGAGTACGAGCGTCTTGCTTTTGGGGAGCTAGGGCTGATTTTAGGTGGGGTGGCGGGGTTGGGGAGAGGCAGGATGCGACACGCATTAGCGCGCAAGCGCCTCACGGCACCATGTAGCAGCTTCCTTCAACATCCAACTGATAGCCAATGGGCGGTTCGGTGAGACTGAGAAATTTCCTGGGTGTGCCCGAGGCCACTCTGCGGCTGGGATGTTGGCAGCTGCCTGCTCTAGGCAACCTGGCGTCACCCAAGACCCAAGGCACATGATATATATGTCGTCCTGGAATCTCAGCACCGGCTGGCGGGTATGGTTTCGCTTTTGGCCCGTCCACAGTCTCTTTACTGCCGTGTCAGGCAAGCATATTGGATATGGATACAGCACGTCCGGCCGAGACTGGGGCCGAGACCTCAGACGGCCTCGAGTCGTCAGGATCAGGGCTGAGAATGACGCCAGGGACACCAGTGGCAGTGATCACAGCGACAGCCGCATCCATGGCCGCGGAGTCGATGCCGGATGGGCCTAAGACACAGAACATCACTAGCGACGTCGACCGCGACCGCCTGTCCTTCTCTCTGCTACCTGTAGAGCTTCAGGATGAGATATGGACGCGATGTCTGCCGCACCGCATCGTCGAGCTGTGTCCACAAGCTGGTCTCGCCAGTCATCACGTCCCGCAATACGCCAATCCACGCTGGCAGTACAACAAGCAGCGACACCGACAGCCGACGCTCAGCCGCCCGCCGGTGGTGGCCGGTGTCTGCTTTGCGGCACGCTCGACCTCCCGTAAGAACGGCTGCTGGATGAGCGGTGCGAACGGTACGCCCGTCTGGGTCGACCTGCAGCGCGACACCGTCATGCTCAACGGGGAGCGTCTGGCCGACTACACCCTGCTGGAGGAGAAGGTCTGCCTCGGCAGCAACAGTGTCCAAGATGGCTTTGCCCGAGACGCGCACTCCTCCGCGGCCGTGGGCATTACCAGCCCGACCACTAATCACCGGCACCAGCTGCTTGCCTGCATGCACCTGGCCCGCGGCGGCGTGGCCGTGGCTGCCGACATGCTGAGGTCACACATGTCCCGTGTTCTTTACCCGCTACTGGAGAGCTGCGCGCGGCCGCCGAGAGACGGAAGCGGAGAGAACAGCGCAGTCAGCACTAAGGACGCTTACAGCGCTTCTGGCGGATGTTCTGGCGCGCGCATGGTCTTCTTCGACGAGATCGTTCTTCAGGGCACACGCAAACAAGCCGTCGAAAGCGGCCTATTTGGCTGGTCCCCCGACCAAGACACGTTCCTCGTGCGGATCAGTGACTCCGAGCGCCTTCGGCAGATCTGCGCAATGGCCCAGCGCGCACGCAACCAGCCAGACGCTCTGCATATTGGAAACATCGGCTTCCTCCGCGGCCTGCTACAGCACAGGCAAGAGGCCAAGAACCGGAAGCTCCTAGAGGAGTCGTATATCATCTACCAGGGTAACGTTCTTGGATGGCCGCTATCACTGGAGCAGGAAGTGTCGGCCCTCGCACATATGCCGCGTCTCGATCAGGCCGTGCTGTTCCGCTTCAGCGAAATTACTACCGAAGAGGCCGAGAGACGTAAGAAGCAAAGAAACAAGGCGGCACGCTGGCAACTTGCATCGCCTACACAGTCATAGTACGGGGCAGACGTGTGGAAAAAAAAAGGGATATGTAGCGCGAGAGAATAGTATGTCCAGGCTGCACTAGCATGTTTTTTTCTTATTGTGTTTGTTTGTTTCTGTTTTCTTTGTCAATGATACTTTTTTGCCTTGCCAGCCCAATATCCAGACAATCGCAAACAATATTCGTGCTCTCTACGCGTCCTCACCGTGGGAGGTGTGCTATGCCGTCCAACTCGTCCATGTAGTCATCAAACCCTTCCTCGCCGAAGCCGGAGTCATCTTCCGACACCCGGAACAGGACACTAAAGTCCGAGTACACGTCGTCTGGGTCCGGATCGTCACCCTCGTACCGGTCCTCAATCTGGCTCCCTGGAAAGGCACAGTACCCATCCTCGTCAGCGTCTTCATCGGCGCCCTGATCGGCAATGGCAGCGTTGATACGACTCGTGCCCGCCTGGGTCGTCCCTCTCAACGGCTCTTCTGCCGTGATTGTGCTGGGCTGCCTTGGGTTTGTGGTGATGGGCAGTACCCGGTTACTCAAAGAACTCAAATGCAACCTGCTGGCGACGGATCGCGTTGCCTGGGAGCTCCCTTCTGCCACTGTCAGTGCGACATTTGTGTATGATAGAGGGGTAGGTAGAGGCTGTTTTGTGGTCAGCCATGATGAGGCTGGGCAGTCAGCTGCCGCAAAAAACGTCGCCACCTCTGACGGTGCAATTGATGGCACCTGAGGCGGCGTTGTTATGGCAGCCCAGGCTTTCGGAGAGCTTGCTTTGGGCTGCTGTGCTGGAAGCCCAGCCACCTTTCTGCCAGCCGCTACTTCGGCCAAAACACGCTTCCTGAAGCAATTGCTCATGGCAAACCGGCGAAGCGTCTCACCAAGACTGGGAGGGTGTAGCACCGGAATCATTTTCATACCAGTGATTGTTGCTGAGAAGGAAGAGGAGAAGCCATATGGTGGTGGCGACTGCGGGAGTAGCGATAACGATAGTGGCGGTGGTGCCGATGATGATGATGCTGATGACGTCGTTGATGCCGTGCGTAATGTCAATGGAAGCTGCACGATCCGACGCGTATTGATAATAGCGGCCAGTTTCAGGAATCGCTTGTCGCCCGATGCAACAGACTCCCGATTGAGGATATGAGTTGCCGGTTGCGAGAACGGCTGCGAGAGCCGCGACGTAATAAGATATCGCCGCAGCCGGCGCTTCTTACAGCTCAGGGCCGCTGTATTTGGGCCGTCAATGTCTGTCACAGAACGTCGTCGCTTCAGGCATACCCGCCGCTGGTCTGCTGGCTCCAACCTTGCAAAGGTAAGATCGTTGGGCAGCGAGCTAGCTACAAGCCTCAACGAAGGCGTTGGTGGGAAAGACGGCACCGAGCCGACAGAGCCAGGTCCTTTTGACGATGACAGTGAACTTGACGAGTTGGTCTGTCCTTCCGATGCCGGTGTAGTATATGCAGACGCCTGTGTCGTGGCATTCTGGCGTATATCAGGTCGTGAAACTCCTTCTGACACTTTGACAGGATTTGGGAAAAACAGACGACGGGCTTCAGACCGCATACCACTTTGATGGTCCCTCGGCTGACTTGGTGACTGACCCGATGGCAATGTGTCGTCGATTCTCTTTCGGAAACCTGGGGAAAGTGTGCCGATCCCACTGCTTCTCTGCTCGTCCCGGACCGGCGGATCGCGGCGAAGCCACGGCTTGAACGGCTCCAGGACTTTTCGGTTGAAAGCATCCACTTGAGCAGCCATAGCGTCGCTCATCGCACGTCTTCTGTGCGATGGACGCGAGCTGCATCAACGAAGTTGCAGGCCAGATGCAAACCGTCCACAGTAAAGAGGCGCCCCAACACAGCAAACAGTCGTGGTGGAATTAGGGCATGCTGAAGTCGCCTTGTTTCCAAAAACCGGTTCGTGCGCCTCGGCAGGGGCTCAAAGGCTCCGAAGTCATGGATTCAGGAGGCTGGCGAAGTCAGGTGCCAGAAAGTGGTAAACGTGCAGGTGGAAATGCCCTGAGGCGTAGTTGAGGGTAAGTTTGAAAAAAAGTCAAGGAGCAAGAGCAAGTTGGCCGTGCTTGCCTGTTCCTTGAACTGGTAGGCAGAGGCAATTTTGGAGAATCAAACATGTTCCCAAGGAAAGCGGTCGAGAATGGATGGAAGACAAGGAAAATTATAAAACGAGGGGTGGCGTGTGTGGCTGCGGAACCGTTGTATCTTAGTTGTTAGTGGCCTTTTTTGTCAATCGGTTTCTGGTTTGCGCCAACCGGATTGACCGCATTTTTACTTAAGAATGAGTCCTGGAGGCCTGGTAGTATATTCGGTACATGCTCGTAGTCTCTTACTATGTATGAGGTTGCCGGATCATTTAAGGGGACCGAGAACAGAGCCTGAAGAAATACAATAAAAGAAGACTTGGTCAAAAGACGAAGAGGAAGGGTTGATGCATACGAGTACTCGCGTGAGAAATCCTAACAGGGGAAGGGACAAGGAGTGAGCCTTTTTGCCAACGAGCAAAATACATGCTATGAGTACAAGTGTGTATGGGTACTCACACATACATAGTAGTAGCAGCTGGAAGACAATGCTGGCGATCGTATCAGGTCGGACGCCCCTTCCTCGTGACGAGCATAGGCGGCGAAAACTAGTGAGACGCTGCGCTAGTAAAAGGCAGGAGCAAGGATCAGTCTCGGAACGTTTCCGTTGACTGCGAATCAGGTGGACATTTTGCTGGCAGCACAATACCAACGCACCTCCCAACGAGTACAAGAACACAATTATGTAGTCGTACTGGAAGAAAAAGCCCAAGGCGAACCCATTCGGGTAATTCCATAGCGTAAATTCATGCAACGTAGGCAGTGATCGTCCCCTCTCAAGAAAAGAGGCGTCGTTTCATTGCTTTTTCCCCCATGACTTCTCTTCCTCCTGTCCAGCACAGCAATTTTAAAATCCGACAATAAGAGCATCTTTCGGTAAGGACACGAGTACGTGTCAACTCTGGCAGACCAGTTGTTGTACGAGTACGAGATTGGCCCCTACTATGTAGATCCTCCTTCCCCGGAATTTCCCCATCCTGCACGCATGCAAGTATCTTACCTAGAGATGCACAGTTATTGCGAGTACTCTTACTCCGCATGTAATACGAGAACACGGAATATGCACGGTACGGGTTGGTGAGTACGAGTACAGGCAGCTTGCTGCTCGAAATGGGGTAGCGGTGCATGGGCGAGAGATACTATTATGTATCGTATTTTTGCACCTTGCAAGAGCGAGAAGCGGTGGCCGTCCAGGAAGAAAAATAAACCCACAATTCTAGACATGATGCCGTGCCTGAATCGATTTTCCGTCGACGGGAAAATTGTCTACGAGTGCGAGTATGATACACGAGTAATACTCGTTATAATCGTAGTGCAAGCGCTCATAGGCCGACGACCAGCTTTGCCACCTATGCGCCAACGCTTCTTCTCATTAACCTTTCTCTGTCACTTCCAGTGTCGCCATCATGCAAACAGCTGTGAGAGTACTAAAATGCTCGCAGGTACGAGTACGAAGCGCCAGTGTCCATTCTAGCGCCGTCCAAGCACCCGGACGGGCTAGAGAACAAGGAAGTACCCGTAGCTGGCGTGATAGAACTAGTCGTACTGCGTATCGTACTCGTACGAGTACTCTTAGATCTTATTTACTCGTACATCTTACGAGCAAAAAAATCGTAAGACAAATGTCGCATTAATACTCGCTAGTTTGCCTTTCAACGAGCTCTACTCGTACGGAGTAGACAATAATTTTATTACGATTAGACGGATCGCCCACAGCGTCATGGATATCTACGAGATGCTCAAAAATGCCTGCAAATATCTTTGAAATCGTACTGGTACCCGAGGTTGAAACTTCTGGCATCTCCAAGTGGCCGGCGAAGGGGTGAAGAAATAAAGAACAAAAAATAATAGAAGCTTATCTGGCCAAGTAATACGCGTGCTGTGAGCACAGAGAGTAATACTCGTAATTTTTTAGTACTATAAGTAAGATGCATATCGCAGTACGAGTACACCTAGGCCACGTGTACTCTGTAACTCTTATGTACGAATTCGAGTAAGCCCCCTTCTCCGCTATTTAGTTATTTAAATTACCTGCCACCGCATCTTCATCTCCATGCACTCTCAAGAAACACCTAGCCGACAAAGCATTGGTACCTGGGAGTACGAAGTGATGTCCTTGCAAAGTTGAGGCGGGTCAAAACGGCCGCCTGTTACATCTGCACTCACTTGCAATTGTTATTTAGCAACGATTACGAGCATAAATTTATGGCTTTCCCACTATTTTCACAGGGTTTTTGCGATATAAAAAAAAGCAGCCGTCAACATATTTTCGCCGCTTGTTTCCTGTCCATACTCATAGCTCGGTGAGCAGTGCGGCCCTTTCATAAAGCCAAGCCTTCCGATAGCAGTCAAGCCTTGTTGCGGGGAGTCGGCGTCCTCCGAGGGAAATAAGGGGGTTTCTTGTATCCATTTCCTGGCTTTATGAAACTACTGTTGCGACGAGACTCGTCCACTTACAATGATCACCATGGACCGAAGTAGAACCCTTTTGATACGATGTGTCCCCTTTAGCTACTTTCATTGGGTTTGACCTTTATTATCGATATACCTAATAATTTAATGCCGCATACGCTTCCATTTAAGCCCGACTGTCGCTCCGGTCAACACGTTATCCAAAGTCTGGAGAAGTCTGCCTTTTTTATCAAGTCGGGCATCAATTAAAGGCTTACCGAGTATACGCCGGATGCATGCCACGGAGGATGCTGGCAATGCCAGATATCAGGCTTCGCCACCAACGCCCTCATTATCACACTTATTAAAAGCATAATTTAATTGAGCAGTACTTTGCTCGGAGCTCTTCAGCAGGGAATTTGCTCTCTGCGTTGCTGACTTTCTTTAAGAAATCACGTGTACCAGATGCCTCGGCTGTCCATCTTAGCTTGACCCCAACGTCGCCGAGCAGCACGGACAGTCCCCAAGTAACTCCAAACAAAAGTAGAGCAAGTACAGTCTGGATATAGATGCCACTGCATTACAATCAAGGCGTTACGTTTTCCTCGTCTTAATGGTCTCAGACATTCTACAACGGAGGTTGACCTTCCAGGAAGCCATGGAGCTAAGCCCACTTCCTTCAGTGAACGACAGTCAGAGATTCATATCTCGGAGGGGGGCTTGGCTTCCTGGAATAGATCTCGAAGAGTTGAGGAACTCTGACGAGGTAGAAATTCAATTCCCTGCTCACGATGCAGCCTTCGGCGGACACGTGTACTCACAGTCCGTCTTGGCTGTTTGCAAAGCCATAGAGGAACAGACAGTGAGGCAAAATCACAGTACAGGCTTAGGAAGAGGCGAATCAGCTTCGAGTCCATCTCTCGGCCTTCATGCAAGTCCAATCACTCTCGTCATGTTTCCCACTGCGCTGACAATACGGGCCAGACAATCCATGGCTACTTCACCAGCAAGGGGAAGCCAGACCGACCCTTTGTCTACAACGTGACCATCCTGACCCGGGGCCGGTCGTTTGCCACGGCTCGTGTTGAGGCCCGGCAGCCACTGCAACCAAGCTCTGTCCTGCCCGATGAGCCCTATTCTTTGGAGGATGCAAATTTGCCCCTCGGCTCTGTCTGCTTTACTGCCATAACATCTTTTGCCCAATCGCGGCCGCACAGTCTCGGCTTGGACCGCCAAGAGGTGTCTGTGCAGAAGCGTTTCGCCTCCATACTGACAGCACGTTTGCCATCCCACTGGGATCCAAGCCCACCAGTGGACATGGACATCGTACTAGCCGTTGTGAACCGGCGCGACATGATCGGCACATTTCCCGTCGCTGACATGAAGAAGGTCGACATGGGCGCGTACAACGCAGGTAGACCTTTGCATGAAAGGCGGGAGTTGATTTTATATCGGCTGCTAGCACCACTGCCCCATGGGACAAATGTCGAGGCAAACAGTCACGTTCTCGTGCACGCATATACCGCGGACCGCAATGGACTGCTGATGGTGGCAAACCACCTGGACTTTTCTCTGAACGAAAAGATCGCTAGCCTTAGCAACACCTTTGTTGTGCACACCAATGTGGACTCGGCCGTTATGGCGTATCACGACAATCACGGCGCCGGTGAGGAGCTCGGCCACTGGTGGGTGCAGGAGGTATGCTTCCCCAGGGCGGCTGCAGGGCGGGCCATTGTCATGAATAAGATCTGGAGTCCTGCGGGGATCCATGTGGCAACAGAGTACCAGGACGGACTCTGTACGGCGCTGGAGGCGGCGGGACTGAACACGACATGGAAGCTGTGAGGACTTTCGACTGTAACATGCTCACTTAGCGGGGTGTAAAAGATATTGAGATCGTATGTGCTGTTTTTCTACTACGGACTTCTACTAAGCAATATAACCTTCTGATCTGTGCCAACACTATATATAGCTATCTCGTATCACGCCCAAGCACACAAAAACCTAAGGACAAAAGCCGAAAGCCCAAAGATTCTCCGCGAACAAGCCGAAATAAGATAGCGAGAAAATCCAGCAAACAGTGAAGCAATCAACCCCCGTTACCTCAAACAACATAGGACACCCATTACTCTCGGGCAGTCCGGGTTCCGTGGCAGTATTGCCATCTCCCATCTCTTCTCACTGGGCCAGCGTCCCCGGGGCTGCCAGGGCGATCTCGGGACACCACTTTGTAATCTCAGGTAGCGACGATTGAGCGACCTTGTGGACCTTGTGGTAGCCTAGCGGCTCCTTCTCGCGGCTTGTGTGCCATTCATGCTGGCAGGCAAACTTGACAGCCTGATCAAATGTAGGCAGGTGGGCACTGCGCAGGTCCATCTTGCGGGAAAACCAAATGTCTTCGCCGCCAAGGGTCCATTCGCCGGAGGCAGTCTCGGCTTCCCAGTTGTGGCCTTCGTCGAGGATTTCCATCATCATGGTGCGGTTGCGCAGTGACAGACCGCCGTTGAAAAGCTTCTGGGAGGTGTGCAAGGGTGCAGCGATGAAGTCCCACTCAAGGAAATCATCAACAGTGCGGTGGGCATTGGCGCAGATCATGGCATCGGTCTGGAAAACGAGGACATGGCTGGCGGGAGCCAACTGTTGCCACAGCCAGGGGCGCGACAGGTAAACGTTGACCCCCTCCCTCGTGGTCATGTTGTATTCACTAGGGATGATACGAACGTCGATGGCGCCGCTGTCAACGGTGCGGCGCCAGACTGCCGAGCCGTTTTGATTATCACGGAGATGGGTGTTGTACGTCTCCTCGGAAGTATAGAAGACGATGGGCCAGTCGGGGCCGAGAACAGCATGGAAGTGAAGAATTAGTGGGATCAGGCGGGGCGAGAACTGCGTGTCGGTAAGGAGGGCAACCTTGTCTCGTATGCGGAAAGCCGGGCGGCTGTCGTCAGCAGTGGTGTCAGCCGTATTGTCCGCTACGGGAGCAATGGCACCAGTGGTCGAGCCAAGCAATGACTTCGTGCTCTGCGCCGGGCGAACAGAAAAGGGGTCAGCTATAAGCCCAGAACAAAGCAGAGATGGGGGAACCAACACACGTTAGCGACCGCCCCTTTCGGCGTGAGCTTAATGACATAGATGATAACCAGCACTGCCAATGCAATGGTTATAAACCGTCTAGACACGCCGGAATCCATCGAGGCCTATGTATGATGCGGCCGCGCTGTTGCAAATTAGATTGGGGATGAGACGTAGTCGCAGATCCATCGACCATAACATTAGCACCCACCGGTCGGTCCTATCATGGACAAAATATTTCAGTTGGTGTTCAGTGATGAAAAGGCGTCGTTCCCGATCACAGGTCGTTGTCGAAGCTGTGATAGAAAATCCTAGCAAATGATGTTCAGAGCGGATCCTGTGGGTGACGCGCCTGCCCACTTTGCATCTGGTGCTCTTGCATACCAATTGCGCTGGGGCGATTAACCTAGAGCCAGCCTATATTGGCGGCAAACAGGGGGGATTGTTGTCTCGGGGCTGGCTTTGATTGGTTACGACGTATGTAAGATACAAGAGGTGTCCCAGGACCTTCTCACCCGGCTAAGGGAGGAAGAACGCCGAGAATACCAGACTTTGTTCGCAGCAAACATTTATTGATTCTCGTCGTTGTTATCCTCAGAGCGGTGCTATTTTATTACGTAACAACATACCTTCTTTATAGAAAGAAGAAGATGGCTGCTAATAATATTCTTATATTGCCCGTACTGTCCAATTTCATGTCAAGTAGCTTAAATAAACTCAATTGCCCACTGTCCCGCCAAGTCGCTAATAAAATCTTTATATATCCCTAAGTGTTATCACCTTTGCTCCACTACTATGTATCTTTAAGATACATCGGCGTGTATCTCGTTTACTATCTATGATTCGTTATAAATTCCATCAGTATTTGTCTATTTTTGTAAAACTCGCAAGGGGAAAAAGTGATAATCTTGGATGGTTTTCGTGTATCCTATTTCTAGATCTCTGTCTCGTAAGGCAAACACAGAAAACATGACTCCCGCGCTAGGGCGGAACGCGTACCAACGCGCCTGGCCGTGGTCTGCGAAATTACTACGTAACAGCACATCTCTCCCTTTCCTCTTCCTAAACGCGGATCGTCCCCTGCGTCACTTCGACTGCTGTACCACCAAAAACACTGTCTCCAGGCCACCGGTGCCGTCTGTCTTGGCTTGGACCTCCACTGTGATTACGCTGCGGCGACCCAGTTCCACACCCTGCACAATGTTACATCGCAGCAGGCTGGCGGCTGTTCCCGCAGCCAAAGAATCGACGTTTTGCAGCGCTAGGTAACCGGCGAGTGCACACGCTGCACTCCCGGTGGCTGGGTCTTCCATGCCATGAGATACCATGCGCGTCTGTACCGACGTGATGGTGCCATCAGTGTTTCTGTCCGTAGGCACATAGCAGTAACGTCCTACAAAGCCTGTGTTCCACGGACCATGGTCCAGCAGCCCGGGCAAAGACAGGTCTGACGCTGGGGCGGTGCTGATGACTAGGGCCAGGTGTGCGAGGCTTGGCAGCTGCACAAGCAGAAACGTCATGCCCTTAACAATAGAGACAGCCGGGGCGTCTAGCTCGGCCCTTTTTATTTCATCGTTGCCGAAGCCAATGGTACTAGACATAGGAATAGAATCCGCGACCTGCTCTGATCGCAGCGTGTTGTGGTGCTTATGGAAGTCGTGTGGGACGGACGCGCGAACCACCGTGCCAACGAATTATGGCACCGCCTCAATGGGAATGCAGCCGGCCTTGACCTTGAGAAACACCTGCTGCGGTGGCACAGATGGCGCTCTATCACTTGCGCCCTTGAGAATTTAGTAGGCCGTTCCGATTGTTGGGTGGCCGGCAAATGGCAGCTCCATTTCTGGCGTGAAAATGTCAATAGCATGGACAACCTCCTCTATCGACTCTTGTTCCTCGTGTCCGTTGACTCGGAGAAAGACTGTCTCCGAAAAGTTGTACTCGCGGGCCACCGATTGCTTTGTCTCTTGTGACAAAGTGATGCCGGACGGTACACGAACTACTGCAAGTGGGTTGCCTTGGAACCGTGTCGTTGTAAAGACGTCAAGAGTGACAATTTCGAGATCAACCATGACGGCGGCGGACTGACAATATGTTTTGTTGTGCTTTGTTGTGTTTGTCGCAACGAGTACTTGTACTCGTACGAGTAGATGCTATTAATTCCCACTGTGCTTTCTCTGTTGGTCCGTATTATGAGTCATAGCTGGACAGAAACTGGAGTTCTGACTAATGTGTCACGATTTGTGAGGAGCCGGCTTTGGGAGCATCGTGTATTTCTTCTGTCGCGCGTAACTCTGTTGGCTTGCTCAATGTCCTCTTCGGCCCTAACTCCACGCATCTCTCACGAGGCCTAGTGCCAAACACTGCTGTAGACAAAATCATCGGCCAGCTATCGGACCGCTGCTTCCTAGGCCTGTGACAAGCTCTAGTTTTGTTCACATGGCTGACTCGTGGACTTTTAAGACTGTTTTGTGAAGGGG
>JRUC01000228.1:0-28895 GCA_000806385.1 Leptographium procerum
CTCCCCCACCCCCTCACATCAAAGACGAGCTCAATCTCCCGCCGGTACGCCAACGACAGCGTCGTGCCCTGGGCGCCCGTCACAGCCCATCCGCTCTTGCGCTCCAGCGCCTCCACCTGTGCCTTTAGTGTAGTGATTTCCTGGTGGCTCCAGCTCCTCCTCTCTTCCTGCACCCGCTTCGCCTCTTCCAGCTCCTGCAGGTGCCGCTCTCGCTCCGTCTTCATCACCGCCACCCGCGCTCGGCTCGCCTGCGTCTCTGCCTGCAGCCGTGCCGTCTCGCGCTTTCGTGCTGCCACGCTCGTCTGTAGCTGCCGCCTCTTCTGCTGCAGCGCTGCCACCGCCTCCCGCTCCTCGCCTCCGACCTGCTGTGCCACCGCCATCAACCGTGCCATCTCCGCCGCCGCCGCCTCGCACTCGGCCAGCAGCTGCGGATACGCCGCGTCCACGGCCTTCCGTCGGCTCTGCAGCACGCCCCGGTCTCGTTCCAGGTCTCGCAGCGTCTTGCGCATGCCTTCCTGTAGCCCCTGCTGCAGCTTCGTCCGCCACTCGTACCACTGCTTCTTGCTCTGTAGTCGCGCAAAGATCTTGATGTTCTTGAACTGGTTGTCCATCTGCGTCCGCAGCGCCGGTGTCGCCGTCATGTACTCCCGGAAGATTGCCGGGTTTTCTTCGTATGTTTCCGTCTCGATCTCCCGCATGATCGCCCGCCCTTCCTCAATGTACTTCTTCAGCTCCCGGCACGCGTGTTGGTACATCTCTAGCAGTGGCACCTTGCACACAGACGTCACCAGCTCCTCCGTCTCTGGATCCTTTGTCTTGTCTGTGTCTGCTGCCGTCAGACTGCTGCTGTTGTCGCCGCTGCTGCCGCCCTCTGCCTGTCGGGTCATCTCGGTCGGGCGGCGCTTCGTCGTCTCCAGCTCCATAAAGTGGATGCTGGCCATGTTGAGAAAGTCCTGCAGGTGGATGTGCTCGGCTTCGCCTTCGTTGCCTTGGTCGACCTCCTCACCCCCATCACCCTCGTCGCTGCCTGACTCCCTTGCACGCACGTTGTTACTCGCATCCTTTACCCCTCGCCTCGGAGTGTCTGGGAGGCTGATGTCGATGAGAGGCTGTGCTGCTGACGGGCTCTTCCGCGACCGCGACGATCGCCCGATCGTCTCCATCATCGATGGCGGCTGCTGCAGTCGGATGTTCTTCACCGGGCTGGGCTCGTTGCCCTTGAGCCTCTTGACGAGATCATGGCTCTCGTATATGCCTTCGTCATCGTTGATGTTGTTGTTGCTTTTATCGCCCTCGTCCTCGTCCTCATCCTCCAGCTCGAGCGGTCGCTTGCCCAGTAGGCCTCTGGCACTGCCGACGTGCAGGCTCTTGCGGCCCTTGAGCGGCTTCTTCTTTGGCGATAGGCCTTGGATGAGCTCTCGAAGGTTCTGTGTGGCCTCGCGGTCGTCCTGTGCCCACGATACCGCCGGCGCTGGCCTCTGCTCAGGCGTGCTCTGATAGCGGGCCAGTTGCGGCTCCGGCTCCGTCTCCGGCTCACCAAATGACGCCTCTGAGCGACCCTGCTTGCTGGCAGAGCCAACGACGAAATCGGCAGACGAGTCGATAAGTGACGACCGACGGCTGAAGATCTCCGTGATCTTGGGAGACGCCGGGCCCGCACCGGTGAACGCAGATGGCCGTGGCCGACCCAGTTGCTGTGGGGTTAGAACTACAGACGGAGTCGTTGTTCCCGTGTCTGGGTTCTGCTTGAAGAGAGACTTGGCCAGCAGTCGGCTCGGCTTCGGCGCCGGAGACCGCGGTGTCGTACTAGCTTCTATTCTTGATGGAGACCTTACTGGAGACCTTACTGGAGACCGTACTGAAGACCTTACCGGAGACCTTGCTGGGGGCTTTGCTGGAGACGCCTTCCTCTTGGGCGACTTGGGAGACTTGGACCGGCTGCCGATGAACCGCATCGGAGACGAGCCTCGCAAAGGCGTTGTGGGTGCTCGAACCAAGGGCTCGCCGACGGGGGTTGTCGATGTGGTGGAAGTTGTGGAAGCGGTCTTCAATGGCGTTCGGTTTAGGCTCTTCTTGGCCGCTACCGCCACAACAACTGGAGATGACATCGTCTCAAGACGGGCCGTCGTTGTCGGCGTGGAAGCAGCCATCTCTTTGGCTGGCTGCAGAATTCCTCCCAGTGCCGTTGTCATCTCCATTCCCATGGTCATGTCCATCTCACCCTCGGCTTCGTCCTCCAGGTTCTGTGCAGACAGAATCTGTCCGACCCCGACGGTCATGTCCATTGGCGCCTCATCGAAACTCTCTCGGTCGGCCGTTGACCGAATCGTCTGCCGTCGGCTTTGCCGCCGCTGCTTGCTCGCTCCCATCGCCGACAGCACGCCCCCCATCACCGTTGTCAGCTCCATCGACATGTCCTCCAGTCCCTCGCTGTAAACAGACTGTCCGTCTCCGTAAGCGTCTGCGTCTGCATCGGCTTCAGCTTCAGCGTCAGCCTCCGGCTCGGCCACGGCGCGAATGCCACCCACGGCCATCGTCAGCTCCATCGGCACCTCCTCGGTTCTCCCGTCGTCTGACATCACCATCGGGCTGCTCGGCACCGAGTCGGTGTCCAGAGGCTGCCTCAGTTGCGTAATGATGCCGCCATAGACGCGCGTCACGTCCATCGACTCTTCATCCTCTGGCTTTTCTGCAGCCGCATCCCGGATAATTCCGCCCATGGCATGCGTCATCTCCATCTCCATACCCATTTCCGTATCCATATCCATGTCCATGTCCATGTCCAAGCTCGCCTCAGTGTCATCCTTGTGTGGCTGCGGCTGCGGCTGCGACTGTGACGGGAACGACTGGGCTGCGGCAGCACTCGCATTCGCCTTTTTGCCCCAGCCGATAAACGCCGGGATAACCTCTTCATCTTCGTCGACGGGCCGCGCTCGCCGTGTCCGATCCGCCTCGGCGCCCGCATGTTGAGTGGCCAATCGCAGTGCCTCGTCCAGATCGCCCGTCGACTCGATGGGCGAGGCCGACCGTCCTGATATTGCCGACATTGCTGAAATCGCCGACATGATAGACGCTGACGTCATCTCATCACCCTCCACCGTGACCATAGTAGCGCCGTCGCCCTCGTCTGAGTCGCTGTCGCTCCGATCCGATTCCATGTCCTCTTCCTCCATGCTGTTGTCGTCGTCCTCTTCAACACCATCGCCGTCGGAGTCATACACGGTCGACGTTATCGTGTTGTCATCGCCTGGCAACGTCGCAGTATCGCGGAAGCCAAGCACGGAGGCGCCAGTCGAGCTGCGCCGACGCTTTTTCCGGTCGTCTTCCAACTGCTCCGGCGGCGTCGACGGCACCACTTCGTCTGGCGACGTTGACAGGCCGTTCTGCGCCGGCCGGCCGGCCTCGTTCCCACTCGCCGTAAAGGCGGCCGATGGTGCCGCCGCCACCGCAGACGCTCGCCGCGTCGGTGAGTCAGTCGATGTCGTCGACTCCGGCATGTATTCGATCTCGTGAAATGTGTGCAGGGTAGCCTCCGCCGCAAACGACACCCGGCGGTTGGCCAGAGACTTGCGACGCGCCTCCCTATGCGCATTGACTTCCTTCTCCCGGGCCGCCCGCTCGCGTTCCTCGCGCTCCCGCTCGCGTGCTGCTGCCTGCTGCTCTTCTTCCGTGCGCAGTGCGATCTTAGTCCCGTCGTCCGCACCTCTCATCGGCGAGGCCCGGCTCTGGCTCTTCGCCTTGGCCCTAGACTTGAGAGGCGGTATATCAGCGAGTATGGGCATCGTTGGCTTCAGAATCGACCGCGGCGGAGGCCGTGACGGCACTGCAAGAGACTGTGTCGTTCCATGGTTAGCACGCTTGAGGCAGCCATTCCTCTCCTTCCTTTAGGAATTTCAACTACATACGACGCGTCGATTCCCCGATGTCGATTTCAGTGCAGAATCGAGCCCCCCCGGCCCCATGCTCTTGCTGCGTGACTTCTTTCTGCTGGCTGCCGTCATCGAGGCTGTCGCTCCAGACGCGCCAAAGTCGATGGTCGCATTCTCTTTGTCCGTAGTCTTCGTGGGAGAAAAGCCGGAGGTGGACTTGCGCGTGCGCCGCGTTGCTGGCAGCGTCGTCTCGTGAGCCGGAGCCATGTTGGGCGTATCGTTGGCTTGAATGCAGACGCAAAAGCTGCCTCGACTTCACGCTGGTATGAGGTAAAGTGATGTGACGCGACATGGACGTGCACCTCTGCTCTAGAGGGGACCACTTTTGGCCTAGACTAACATGTTGTTAGTGGAACGTGCTCGTGGGACTCCCCCTCTATGTTTATCGCTCCAGCCCCTCTGATTGGCCATGTCCACGTGATATCCACATTATATCGATTGTTACCACGACAACGAAAGCCAGCAGCTGGCGCCGCCTGGCACAGACTGGCAAGCTGACAGCTTCACGACGTAATGGCTCAGCCAAAGGCAGCCTAGCATCACTTGCTTATTAGAAGAGGGCCGAAAGTGAACTATGCATAGCCACTGCTGCGGAGCGAGATACAAATGTCGATACTCTGTTTATATATGTAGATAAAACGCAACCTGTCTCAACCTACAGTAAGATAAAGAAACCCAGTAGAAAACCAAACAGGGTCCCCTTGACGTCAAAGAGACCCCGGTCCTGCACGCAGCCCCCCAGCATGCTTGTTGCCAACCCTCAAACAGAGGATTTTGTAAGTAGTGTGTACATGTGAATGATCCGATACCAACACTCCTTACTCCGCCCACTCATCATTCCGAACACCACTTGCCTCGCCTCTGCCACTCCGGAACGCCGGAGGCGGAGCACCGTCCTCGTCCTCATCGTCGTTGTCGTCATCGTCCCCGTCATCTTCGAGAGCCCGGGCGAGCTCATCTGGATCCTGCATCTTGGCGTCTGGATCCACGCTGGCGTCCAGGTTGTGGTGGCCGTCGGACCGCTCGGCCGCGAAAAGGTGCTCGTCTTCGCCCTCATGCTCTAGCGTGGTGTCATCAGCGCTGACAGAGATGCCACGCGCGCCCCACCTAGAGCCGATCCCGCGGCCATTGCTACCGACACTAATGCCACCGCCGCCGCCGCCGCCCCGGCCTCCGATCACCGGCGCACTCTCCTCGTCGTCACGGTCTGAACGGTCGACGTGCTTGCCAAAGACCCGGCTGAGCAGCCAGCCATGGCGGATGTCGTCGGCGTCCACAACGCCACCATTGCGGAGCTTGACACGCTGGCGCGTCCAATAGACCCAGGCAAAGTCGAGGTAGAAGAGCGTCTGGATGACGCCGAAGATGACGGACAGCCCGTTGGGCCTACGGCCGGCCGGGTCGACAGCTTTCTGGATCCAGTTGAGTATGTAGAGACCGCGGTAGGAGCCGAGAGCAAGCAGATAGAACGAGTCGATAACGGTAGGGACGGTCGTCTGGCGGAGCAGAAGCAGCTGGGGCAGCACGGCCACGGACTCGAGGATCTCGGAGAAGGACCAAAGCCACTAGAGCAACGAGGTTAGATTGCCAGCTCACACATGGCGGGAAGCAAAAGTAGTAACAGAGGCGTACCCATCTAAAACTCCAAAATTCACGGTCCTCGAAGATTAGCATTCCAAACGGCGAGAGGAGGAGCGCGACGAGAGTAATGATGGCGCCCATCTTCCAGGCCAGCTCCTTCTCGCGTGAGCGCGGATAGACCCATTTCATGATCGCAATAATGTAGAAGGACGAGGTGATGTAGAAGATCTTGAAGAACATATTCCAGGGGACGCTTTCTCTGAAGATATCGAGATACCGGGTGCAGAAAACGACGGCATAGAGAATCTGCGTGATGAGGGAGACGCCTAATATCGACTCAGGTCAGTCTCGCATTGGCAGACATTGGGCATCGTCACTTGTGGAAATGACGCTTCGTGTTCTTACCCTCAGCGCTCCGGTTGCGGTGAATGGAAAAGATGAGGATGCATTTCGACAGCAGGTGGAGGCAGTCCCCCAGTATCCGAAAGACCTGGTGTTATCGTTGTTGTCAGTCAAAAGCAGTCCCAACAGTCCCCCATCCTTTCTTGCTTCCCCTCGGTCCTCCAGACAGATCTTCCGTTGGGATAGCGCCTCCATCACTCGAGAGAGAAAGAAGCGCAGAAGCATATGCTGGCGCATACTCACAGTCCATTTCATCTTTTCGTCGCAATCACGTATACGCTGCTGTAGGCGTACACTGGTTTGTATTCTTTGCTTGTTCAGCCTTGCTTGGTTGCGAGAGGAGGGTTAAACACAGGCAGCCTAGATCCGCCAGCGTGTAGCTCCCGTTGCGTCGCAATTTGTTTCGTAAGAGGCCCACTTTCCGTAACGGCCGACAGTGCCAATATGCGCCTGTTTAAATATGCACTGTGTCTTCTCGATCACGTGGTACTTATTTTGCGAGCTCTCTGTCCACGTGCTTTGGCATGTTGAAAGAAGCAAAGAGATGTAATAGCGCTCGACGGTATCCAACTTGTCGAAACAAAAAAAAATATGCGATATAGATATGAGATACGTATGTAAGACCCATATTTCTTTGCCGCATATATATCAACGGCTGGGCAGTCAAGCGAGCTGTCGACCTGAGACAGCTGCTGCCGAGAGAATAAATAGCAGCAAGGCGGAGACTGAGTGCCGCGAGTGGGGAAAAGCCAGTTCGAGAGGAGCTTACTTTTGTTTTGTCCAGGCGAATATGTAAACGTCAAGCATAAATATCTGAGGCAGGCCTACGTGTATAGGGTAGTAGCAACAGTAGGTCGCTGCTCAATTAATGCAGACAAAAGCAGCCACAGAGCCAACTCACGATCGATCAGCGCCATTGTTAACAAGCTGCGTCTGTAGCTCGCAAACAGGAGACGAGGCTCTCGTGCGAGATATGCATTTCGTTCTTGGCAGACAGGGCGCCCAATGGGGTCAACCACTCGTACATAAGATACCTCGCAGCGCCAGATATGCTCTAGTTCGAAATGCTGGAGAACATCATCCCAATGGCACTTTGCCTTCATTAGGATCGCTGCATCGCGTAAAAAGTCGAGGAAACAAAGCACCTAGCATCCCTGACCAGGCCTCCCCATGGGCCCCCAATTTTGCTGACGCGGCTTGCATATCATGGAAAGGAGGATCTTGTATTCAGCAGAAGTACAAGTACACGAGTACTCCGATATAGGGCCTGTCCAATTGTGCGTATACGTACTCGTAGGCGGACAGCAGGGACATAGCGCGTCGTAATAGGCTAGAGCGACAGCTATCAGCTGCCACGCAAGGCCCACCCGCTTACCCGACCTGCCGCTGTCACTCAAATACAAGAAGATACGACGTGCGAGTACGAGTACTTGTGCCCGTTGTTTACGTGTTTGCCCTGCGTATCACGGCTGTCGCACGTCCGGCAAAGCTCCCAGAAACTCGCCACCATCGCTATTACTGAGTCTCTGTTTTTGCGGTGGCGGCGGGAACGATCGTCCTACAGTCAAGCCGAAAATAGTACAGTGCTATTTTTCCTGGGGTACGGGGCTTCATAGCGCTGTGGTTTAGCCCTCCTTTTCTTTTTACACATATTCGCTGTCTCATAGTCACTTTTTCATCATTTCGCGAATTCTCTTGCCGATCAATGCAGCAAACGTACGGCTTTCAGCTTCTTATCTAGCCCATCGCCTTTCACCTCTCTGCTCGGGCCTTAGTGCATCACGGCCTCGGCTTTTTCTCGTCGGCAACAAGAAGGCCGCCTTCCTCGTTATTGCCGCTATCAATTCCGGCTCGCGTGTCCCTGCCAGTATAAATGATACTGCCATCTGCACGCGCGAGGTATCGATAAGTCCTGCCTTCCTAGCCGCTTGAGGCGCAGGATACCAATTTATAGTTCGCTTCCTCAACGGCCCAAAAATGCAGTTCACAGCCGCCATCTGCTGGGGCGCCTTGCTGCTTTCATCACCATTCGCAAACGCTGTTGAAGACGAGCAGAGTTGGAGCAGGGTGCGCAGAGATGTAAACGATCAAGTTGCAGGCCCACCGACAAAATATTTTCGTACGTCTTGGCGCTCTTGTCGTGTATGAGCTTCTGTTTGATGTATCCATTGCTGACTTGGGCCATATTCAGGGGAATCAAAGTGAGATGAGCCGCCAGCAGTGCTTGGAACCGTGGGGCATTGGCTACCAGATTGCTAACCTTGGTTAACATGTAGGTTCCACGTACATTACGATGGAAGGTGAGAACGCAAAAAGCCTCCGAGGTATGCCTCCAAGCCATTTAAACCGGTGTGCTGACTCTCCTCAGGTTCACCGAGCACGGGCTCGGATACGATGAGCAGAGGCTGGCCCTCAAAAGCCTGGCCCAGACGTACCTAGCTACCTTTGCTGACATTGGCGTGGAGACCTGGCTCATGCACGGGTCGCTTTTGGGCTGGTGGTGGAACAAACAAGTGCGTGCCAAGCATCAGTGTGCTTTTGGCCTGCTGACACTGACCAGCTACCAGATCTTGCCGTGGGACTCAGACCTCGACGTCCAGGTCAGCGAGCCCAGCATGTATTATCTCGCCGCCTATTACAATATGTCTGTATTCCATTACAAAAACTCAAAGATACCCAATGGCCGAAACTACATGCTCGAGATCAATCCCCACTATGTCAACCGAGAGCAGACCGATGCGCTGAACGTCATTGATGCCCGGTGGATCGACACCGAGACGGGGCTATTCATCGACATCACAACCGCGCGCTATAACGTGACCCACCCGGCCGGCGAAGGCATGCTCAGCTGCAAAGACGGCCACGAGTACAGGGTAAGTTGCCTCCCCTGGAAACACCAACTCTCTTTCCGCCCAGCATAGGAAGTCCGACTGACCTGTACGCAAAGGATACGTACATCTTTCCATTACGAGACACCGTTTTCGAAGGCTCTCCAGTGAAGATTCCATATCGCTACAAAGAGCTCCTCGTGGCCGAGTATGGCACATGGGCTCTTGCCAACACTGACTATCATGAGTGCGTGATCTTCAAACCCTTGCAACAGTCCCTCTCTTCTAGGCTACATGGTGACTAACTACAAGGAATCAGTCATATTTTTGACAGCAAGGAATTAGAGTGGGTGCACAAATCTAGGTATCACCTAGACGAAAACTGAAGTGTGAGCATATTGGAAAGAGTAGACATATCTTTTTACATCGAGCCATATACCAAGGATGGGCGGAGTTTGAAATAAGGATGTTGCATATTGCTTATAGCTTAGATATTTCGATTTGGATAGAAATGGGTTTTTAGAAGAGCAACGGCGTTGGATGCCACATCTGTCTGGATGTAGATTAAAGATTACTTTTTACTTTTAACTCAAACTGAACAATAACGGTCCAAAGTATTCAGAAATTTGTTCATATTTTCAGTGCAAGGGCAACCATATGAGAAAGCAAAGATGCTGTGAATCGAAAATGAAGCTGCAGCACTTTATAGTGGGTCTGAAGTCTTTTATCCAATCACAATCATTAATGCACTATCGGTGATTAAAAAATTAATCGATAAGAAAGTCAGAAGAGCATTTTCAGCTGAAATTTTCCCACTTCTCGTAACGGCATACTCGACCTCGTCCCTAACAAGGCCCCAAGAAGTGCTATTTATCGCTCGAAAGCACACCGGAACTCAATCCTAAAGAGCACGATCCGATCAGCCAGCTCTGAATCACAGCAAAGGCAACCCCACCTGACTCTATGGCAGCCAGTGGAGCAGCAGCGGCGCCTCGGCCGCTGCGGTCGTCCAAGCGCAAAAGCGGCGGCTCTGTCACCGACTTTCAGAATGATGCCGTCGAGGAAAGCACCGGTGGGGCAGAGGACGCGGCTGCGGCTGAACGCGAGCCCGTATCCAAGCGGCGCAAGCTGCCCGTGCGGACAAGGGCCGGCGGGGCGAACACGGCAGAGACGGTCAAGAAGCCGGCAGAACAGGCGCAAGAGGCAGAACAGCCTGCGGACGACGACGATGACGAAGATGGCAGCAGAAGCGGAAGCAACAGCGACAGCGACGACGACGCTCCAGAGGCCATCTCCACCAGCCAGGCAGTCGCGGCCACCCGCCAGTCAGCCCATCGGACCACCAAGGCAGCCGAGAAGTAAGCACGCTTTCGAGAAGGGGGGGACTCTTGACTAGATTCGAGTCTTTTTTTTTGTTATTTTTGGCTGACTTTTTTTTCCAGGCTCGCTGCAGACCAGAGGCGCCGCCGCCAGGACCGCGACGCACGACTGAAAGAGCAGGCGGCCACGCGCAAGGCGCGACAGGCAAAGGAGGAGGAGGAGGCAAAAGCGGCGGCAGAGGCAGAGGCGAAAGCAGCAGCGGCAAAGGCAGAGGCAGAGGCAGAGGCGGAAGCAGAGGCAGAGGCGGAGGCCGCGGCAAAGTCCAAGGTGTCAAAGCTGCTGCCGCTCGAGTTTCTCGAGTCGGACGACGAGGAGGACTCAGGCAATGAGGGCGCAAACGGCGCCGGCCCCATCAACACCAAGAGGCAGACCTCCGCGACAGCAGCAGCAGCACGACGCAGGGCCGCTACCAGTAAGCCGCCGCCGCGCGATCGCCGCCAGGGCACCACGGTGTACCGGCTGCTCACAGACGCCGGCCCGCGGGGGCTGGCGCCCAAGATGCGCAAGCACTCGCGCAACGTGCGCCAGGAGTTGCTAGTGAGAAAGCGGATTGGCCGGCCAGCCAACAGCGGCTTTCTGGTCAAGCGGTAATAGGACCGTGGGACTGGGAGGACGAGGGGAGGGTGGCGACGAGGACAACAAGTTGGCAAAGGGGGGCAAACGAGGCAAGTTTTTTTGTTTCCATGGGCGGCGGGCGTTTCATTTCCAGTTGCATACTTTTTTTCGGGCGGTTGCTTGGGCAGCTACTTGCTTTATAAAAGAGAGAACAGTGTTCTAAAACAGATGACGGATACATGCAGTGTCAAAGATGCCAACGACCTACTGTGGTGGAAAACTACGATAGTGTTCCGGTTGTGCTTGAAAAGTATTCGTGCTATTAAATTTTGCTTTTATGTATCCAACAGTAAAGACAGGCCGGCTCTTTCCAAGAGCCGGCCAAGAATCATCGACATGGGCTTTTAGTAGCCTTGTGTGCGCCCATTAATATCATATAAAAACATCTTCCAGTCTAAGACTGTGTATGTCCCAATCGTAGCCAAAGACCCATTTGTCCAATCGCCCTGCCGAAGGCGAAAGTGTATGCAAATATACCCCTTCTCTTTCCCGTGCTCCCGGCCATATAATATCCAATAAAACAGTAATAAAAGTATGCACAGCCGCTCTCTAACTAAAGTTCGCGTTTCCAAGTTTAAAAAACATTGTACAATAAATAAGAAGGGTATCGAATCCAAGCGCCGTTTGCAATGCGTGCAACAAATCCCAGCCCAATCCGACGCTATATCGACTGCTTCTGACTTGGAAGAAAAAAAGAGGTGAAGAGACCAGGGAAGTAAGAGGGGGTGAGGTGTATATGTAAAAGTCAAGTCGAATAATATAAGAAATATTATGAAGGCCAAGCTCGTCATAAGAGCAAATATGCCAGAAATGTTGAGAAGAGTGCCGGGGTAAGCCATGACCATGAGCTTGAAAGACGGGAATATGAATTGGCGGAAGACGAGGCCGGCAGAGTGTCGTTAGCAAACGTCGGCCCGCACAATTCGTCCACCTGTTGGGCCGCAGCCACATAGGTGTTGGCGATCGGTTGGTTGCGATCTGCGGAGGCAGCCCGGAAGACCTTCATGGTATTTTTCAGGCACGTGTTGCATGACGGCATCGAGCTCCCGGGAAGGGATATGTTGAGAGGAAGGTAGTAAAAGTACGCGTTTGCGGGTGTCGTGAGGTTCGTAATGGCATTGCCAAAGCAATACTGGCTGCTGGATGAATCTTTTAGGCAAGTTGCGGAATAGAGAACCTGGTAGGCCAACATGCCGAGATATGCCTCCAGGACGACGGCATTGTTGAGCTTGTAGTCGTCTCCACAATTGTCCGAGCTGATGAGTTCTGTGGCCAGGTCATCCAGGTAGCTTGCACAAAATGTGACGTTCGCTGCACAAGACTTGTCGAGAACCTGGGTGATGGTCACCAGCGACTTTTCTGCAGTGAAAAATGATGTCGATCCCTATTTAGTTATACTTAGCAAAGCATTCTTCGAGCAAGTCGCAAGCGCATTGGGCAAGATGAGTTTCTGTGGGCATTGCTTGCTTACCTGCAGAAGCAGTGAAAATGGGTAGCACTCATTGAAGGTCGAGTTTGCAAGGAACGTCTTGATAAACACGGGGCAGTTGCCACTGCTGGAGAAATTGGCAGCCAGGCTGCTGTCGAAGAACTTTGGGAGTGCGCTAGTCGAGGCGGTAGTCGTCGAGGTTTTGCTGGTCGTAGTTGATTTTGTTACAGTCGTTGCCGTACTCGTCTTCGAGCTTGATTTCGTGCTGCTTTTTGATGTGCTAGTTTTTGTGGTGCTGGTACTAGTATCGGTATCATCATCGCTGCCGCGCCTTCGCAAGTCCTCGGCCTCGGCTTCAGAGAGATAGGTCCAATGGCCATCTTGCTTGACCGGGGTGCGACTGTCGTGAACGAAGATATCGGTGGCTCCAGGAGAAGACGTGGCTGCGGGTGTGAAAAGAGAGTTGGCCGCGATCGGGCTTGGTCCGGCGGCGGCAGCGGTAGCCGGGAGGAGAGCGGCTAGGACGAGAGAGAGAACAACGACGGTCAATGGCCGGAATTGTATGCAGAACCTGCTTCTTGGCGGTGCACCGAGAGCCTTTGCATTTGGAAAGATCGGCACGCGCGTACTTGACGCTGCGGCCGGCGGGGCTGTTGATCCCATGATTGACGCGGCTGTGGGATAGTTATGCTGATCGTGAACAGAACATTACTCAACAGCATCGAATACTCGCTGGCGAAGATCAGAATCAGCAGCGTATGGCCTGCTAGGGTGAAAAATCGAGAGGCAAGCTGTTGTCGTCGGTGTTGTTTGACCTGTACTTGTCCTAACCTCGGACGAGGATCTGTTTCTTGGCACAGACGCCCTTTATACTGGAAGCATGAGCTGGTGGTTCCTAGCTGCCGTTGATAGATATTATGCTGCGCAGTTGTTCAGGTGCAGAAAAAAAGGAGCGGGGACGGTCTTGTATAAATGGCAATGCCCTCAAGGAGAGAGGAGGGGGATCCGATTCGTATGTAGTGGTAGTAGTATGTAGCAATCCTCCCACAGCCAAAAGGGGGAAGGTGAATCAATAAGTCGACAGAAAATGTATGGTTTTTTATTGTTAGTGAGATATTGGGCGCAAGGCGGCTATATGGACACCGGGTGTGGAGGGTTCGGGGTCGAGGCTTGAAAGTCAAAGCAGAGGCCATTAAATCAACATGAAAACGGTTTTGGGGAGGAAGTCATCCCAAGTGGTGCCTTGATCTTTTCCGGAATGGTACCTAGTTCTGACAAGCTTGGCACCACAAAGACACCATTGGGTGAGGAACCATTCGTACGAGTCTCGTAGTAGCAGTAGCAAGACGGAGTACGAGTAGAACCAATACACGGGAAAAGACGACAGGGATCCTAGGGTTCTGGCGAGCGCAATGGCACCCACTAGCGTAGGTGTCTTGCTCAGTTGGGTAATGGTGCCCGAGAGGTAAGGGGGCTACCGCACTTCGTACTATACATAGTACATGCATAGGACTACTATGTATGTACGAGTGCTCGTACTCCGTAGCGGGAAAAGGGGGCTTTTCAACGTTGCATAACCTTTCATCAGAGCAAGATCAAGTGTAGATACCGGAAGAAGAGGAGCCTCATGGAAAGGCTTGTCGTTTTTGCCAAGCCCATTCCCCCAAGCAGTAGGATAGTTCCACAGCCAAGACACAGACAGACAGACGGTGTCAAAATCAAGAGAGAAAAGCGCATTGTATGCACGTAAGATGCCAGGCGAATAAGCTGGTCTCACTCTCTGCGGTACGAGTCAGATATTTTGCAGGTTGCAATGGTGGCGTCAGGGTCGCTTTAAAGTGTGCTTGGATTGACGGAGCGTGCATTTCCCTTGTTCTCTTTGGGCATACCCTGGATCCACTAAATATCCAATATTTCATCCAAGCTCACCCGGAAGAGAAGAGGCTCTTCAGAGTTATTGCTCGTGTGGGGGCAGAATAAACCGGTTCTTGTCGCGTGCGAACATGGAATCGGACAGCACCAGCACCAGAAGAAGCGAGTTACAAGGGCAGAGGCCGTAGAGGTCCAAGCTGTGATATTGGAAACGGCGGCTGCAAAGTCTCTTATTAGTGGCAAGTAACAGGCTCCGTACTCATAATACTTGCCAGGGAGCTGGTAGTAGTGGATCATATCTCAAGATACAGGTACGCAAATGCAGGCAAGACATATGGGACGAGCAATGCCCAACGAAAGTTCGCCAAGTGTTCCGTGTGAGATACTCGGCCCCTTGCCGTTTTTGCCTTATTGTGTACGAGTACTTGTACAGACCAAGAACCCACGTAAGCTGATCGAACCGATGCGACGGCGAGACGGCCCATGAGGACGGGACCCGTTGAGTGCTCGTACTATGTACTACTCGCATGTCCAGGTACAGAGTAAACGGGACGACAGGTAGCGCGACGGAGTCTTACATAGTAGTAGCATGCGGGAGACCGCAAAGAGAAATTAGGCATGCCTAGGACCAAGAACGCCATGAAGTCGACCGATTCTCGAACAATTGATCGTCGCTGAAGAAATCGAGAGACATGTTTTATTTCTGCCAGGGGACTCATTCCTGTTCTGAAAATACAATGGAATAAAAAGGAATAAAATTATGCAGCATGCAGAAGCAAGCCTTTGGAGAAAGTGGCTTTTCGGTGGAAGGCACGACCCCCTCCCCCCGCCTTCTGAGAGCGCACAGTTTGTGCGTCTTCCGATCCTTTCGATCTTTCCCGTTTTCTCCCAATTCCGATTGCATCGATAGCGCAAAAGTGCTAACCGTCTTCTTTCTAGCCAATGGGTCCCTTGGTAAATGGGCCATAGGCCAGAACATTGTCCTCGCGCCAGTGGTATTAAAGGATAAGATACATAGTATGTAGGTGGCACGCACCCCCCACTATAATCGGTGAAAAAAAGAAAGAGCTGCTGTGGGTCCAGGAACCAGAAATAATACGAGCTATCTGCCGCGTTTCTCAGGTGAGGTCGGCCGATGTTCTCAGATTGGAATAAACGGTCTTTTCGACAGCCCATTGGGCACCCACGTGCACAAAAACGAAATTGGATGACTGTATGTGTACTCGGAAGACACGCGTCCTGGTCCAGTGAAAAGCAAAAACTGACGCGGGAACAAGATTAAATGCAGAAAGAAAGAAAAAGAAGTATTGGAAGGCAAAGACGAAGTAACAAAACGGGAACGAGACCTAGATGTCTCCGGGAACCAGGACACAACGCATGCCCGCTGCCGAATGCCGTGCCACTGGAGGTTTTTTTTTGTATACAGAACAACGAGCGCAACCGGAGAGCACAAAGTAGAATATCTCACGGCGAAGGCCAAAAGCACAGACGGCAGAACTAGGAATGTCTTGCAGGCATAAACTTGGCAGCAGCAGGAGTGAGGATGGTTTTACACGGAACCACTCATAAATACGCGTCTGGTCAGTCTAAAGGGTGTCCGATTCCCTCTTCCCAGGCCTTCATCGCCTTTAGTAGCAGTATCGCAGTCCACGACAAGGCCCGTGCTGCTCGTTTTTGTTACAGCATTGGGTCGTAGCGTTAGGTCGTACGGAGTAGAAAGGGAGATGATGTGGTGCCCAAAGAGCAGAAAACAAGAACAAGAGAACCAAATGAGGTTCCAGAGTGAATGAATCGTGCCATAGTCGAGACAGCATACATACTAGCATCTCGCAAGATAAAATAAAAATAACAGAAGGGCCCACCGTGCCGATGCATCCCTCGCTCCTCTGCTACGTCGCATTGCCTCTCTGTTAGGAATGAGGGACGGAGGTGAAAGAGCCGGCATCGCGGCAGCGACATTACTCGTAGTCTTACTTGTACAATGCATGTGTACGAGTACAGAATCTTACACGGTCTTCAGATATTTCAAATAGAGAGTGGAACTGAGGCTGAAGCCGGAGCTGAGGCTGGAAACGGAGATGAAGAGGCAATTGCTCTTGTCGGACGGCAACTTATAATAGGGAAGATATAGTCTGCGAACTGGATATGCCACGAGAGCTCCATACGTCGTGTGTATTGCAAATTGTCCTCGACCCCAGCCTATCCCCCCTACGGAGTAAGCTGGTTCACACGCCCCCTGTCCTCCCGTCTCCCGTCTCCCTCTTCACCCCTGCTCCCAGACCCTCTCGTAGATCGGTCCTCTCCCTCGCTTGCCATGCTCTGGGACGCACAACACGACGTCCCCTGAGGCTGTGTCTCAACAGCACATGGACGTGTCGGTTTTTGTGCTCCCGGCCACTTCCGGCATGCTGCCTCCTTTATTGTTGTGTTCAGCTTCCAAACCTGCTTCGTTTTCTTTGTCGTATTTTTCTTATTCTTGTTAGCATGTTTGCAAATTTGTCTCCTGCTGAAATGCATCCTGCTCGCATTGTGTTTTCCATCTGCACCTCAACTAGGCATGCCCTTGCCGTTCTGCGAGCGGCTGGGTCACGCCATCCAGCCAAAGTTAAAGCTACCCAACACGGTGCCATTGATCGTTGTGGGCGTACTTGCAGTCCCCTTCTAGTTGAATCAGTCCCCTCAAAAATTGGTCATGCTGTAGTCGGGGCTGACACAAGAGCACCGGTCAACGCCATGACTTTGAACACCCCGGTGTCTTGATCTATGTGCGGGCTGGCCGTGTACCGATAGGCACCAGCCCGCTTCGACGGAGGTGTACGGAATACTGCTTCGATGTAGAGGACGTTACCAGAAGCTCACTGAGCAGGCTGCTTCATATTTCATGGCTTTTCTGTAGTTGGCAAAAGAAAAGAAGAAAATTAACTTTCTGTGAAACAAGTAACGAAGAGTCGTAGGATGATGTAGTTAAAGAACAGGATTAGCAAGTGAACAAGCTTCCAAGATGTGATCACCTTTCTCTAGAGCATATATTCGATACAGTGCAGAGCCGAGTTCATGCTGGAAGCGATCAGGCACAGCGCATGTGAAAATCATGCTGGACCACATTCGAGATATGGGTGAGTATTCGCAAGCTCTCATCTCCAACTGCTGCTACTGGCGTAATATATTGTCAGTGGATCATGATCGCCAGGTCCGCTTTCGTGAACAATCCGTTAGCAGGTGCGAGTATCGAGCACACCATAACTTCTACATTCAGCTTTTCGCAACAGCGAGTCAAGAGATATGGACAAGATTCGAGTAGCTAAGGATCGTTACGAACAATTACGTTCCACAACTTGATCGTGCCGGCCCTGTGGTATAATTGCCTTCTGCCCCCTCTCCTTTCCTTCCATTCCTTTTTTTTCCTCATCCCCTGTCCTTAGCCTCCGGTGTTCACAGCCAGTTGCCAGACCTTCGTCACCAGAGATTGCCGTCTCTGTGCATATCCACGGCATATACGGAAATGAAAGGAGCAAAAGGTAGCCCTGTAAGTTTTCTAGCTTGATTATTGTAATTTGTTACTCGCCGTCAATAGGATCAAGTGTTGAACGGATTTGTTACATGCAAACATTGGTACAGCTTCTAGGCATGTGTTCTGGTAAGCTTCTATTTGTGTCTTGCATCTTGCGTGCTTGTCTTGTTATGCCATTACGAGTGGGTACGTTTATCAGAGCTGAACTTATAAGGAGTTTTCAAATGTCAAACAACTCGTCATGACACGTAGTCGGGTAGTCTGTATCTGAAAATCTAGTTCTCAGCTCTGGAGAATTTCGTTTCAAAGTTGTAGCTTACAACGAAGTCTTCGCGGGTTCGCCTGGTAAATTCGTCAGCTACGTAGCCCATACAAACCTGTACTAAAACTATGTTCTCTTTATTGAGAAGCCTGTACAAAATTAACTTATCCTTACAAGCACAAAACGGCACGCAATATATCCCATAGTGCCTTGTTGAAGTCCTCAAAAACAATGGACAAGTTACAAAGGGGCCCTCTGCTTGATCAGCAGGCTTACAAGACAAAACCTGTTATAACTAAGTGTGGTTGCAAAGTATATGGCTAGTGTTACTAAAACAATTCGACGTCCTTCATAGTTAAATATACCGTTGGCTTTGTCTATTGTAGGCCATGTTTCAGCGGGATCAAATGCTTGAAAACACTCGTACCAGTGTACATTACACGGAGATTTGATGACAAGGTCCGGGATCTAAGAAAAGGGGACTCTTGAAAGAGTGCTCTGTTTGTGTGGACGTTCTTGTGATTCAGTATGAACGACGCAATGCATTAGATAGGCTTGTGGTAACGTTTGTTATATACCAGCCGAATGAAATGGCGATTAGCCAATGATTCTTTGATTCTCAATTCGGTTAAAAGATAGATGTACAATATAGAAGTTTGGATTTGCATGGATAAAGAAGGAAGAAGCAGGATAAGTTGATTTTTTCAATGCTCTGAATGTCAGCTCCATCCTCGTGCTCTAGCATCAGGCAATGGTTCAAAACTGAAATCTGTGATATACTTCCAAGGGAGGCGATGTATTTAAACGCGCGCCTGTCCGTGGAAGAGGAGGAAGAAAGAGGGCAGAGATTGTCAAGTCAACAAAAACAATTCATGTCTGCGCATCAATATTTGGCTTCAGAATGCAAGCTCAACTGAGATGACCACCTCCATCTTCCCCTAGTGCCCATTTCTTTCCTCTACAAATTGAAAGTGGGAGAGGGCTATTGTCTTAAGTGAAATCTTAGACCATGCTGCTTTTTCATCAGTCTCTTCCAGACACTGCGGTCTTTCATGTCTCGATATGTCAGCTAACCAATATCTAATAAGCCTTTTCATTTTAATCAGCCCTATGAGGATAGTATAAAGCAGGGCCTGCTTAAATGACGAAAACACTAGCCAAAGTCACCTATCCTGATAAGGCTTTTTATCTAAATGAGTTGTCCCAAGATGATATACACGTTTGTACGTGATAACATGGATGTTCCCCGCCCACGTTTCCAGTATTGGTAGCTTGTGGCTGTGTTGTACAGAGTAAGTATCCTTTCACCTACGTACATATAATGGCTTGGACTAGCTCTGACGGCCCCAAGCAATTTTGGTCGCCTTGAGCATCTGTTACGCAGCTACCTCTAACATAGTAGCTTAAAATAGATGATCGCGTTCCACCTTTTAAGGCTGAACAGTATTTGTGCCGATCTGATCTACATGGCCGAGCTATCCAGACAGCTGCCAACTAACCTGGCAAGGCCTATGTAATGAGTGTCGATATGCTTGGAACATACTGCTGAGGTCCGAAAACTTAGCATGGTGAGATGGGGCCTTTAAGTTTCAAGTTTTCGAATATCTCAAGTTTTCAACAGACTGTCCTTGGGATGGTGATTTGTTGCTCATCTATGTTTTCAACATGTATCTAGAAACATATATTGAAGTATATCTGCGGTGGGGGGACTTGTAATAGATGATGCCAGGAACACAAGGACTACGGGTTGGAGATTTAGTCGCTGGTTGACATGGAACTCGGATAGGTGGGAAATTGGCATGAAGTAGCAGTGCTGACTTATCTTCGCTCCGCTACTTATGTTAGTGCGAGATGAGATCAGCCATCCAAACCGGATTCCTGACGGGTTTACAACTATGAGTAGGTACGAGTACCACGAGAGTAGTCAGCTCTTTTACGTGCTTGAACAAAGTCGTCTGAAGTTTAAGGCCTTCCACTCGAAAACAAGTGTCTGCAGATCTCTGTTATCGTGGAGCAGACCAAGGCGACTACTGTGTGCAACGTCGCCGGTACTGTCTGGTTTAACGGGGGTCGGTGACGTGCAATTCTGCCTTGCCACGCGGAAGTTCTACTTTTGAATGCCCACAAGGAAACGCACATGCAGGGGATACCCACAAGTCAGAATTTATGTGTGTTGTTGTGTTCAGAGAACAGAGACATGTGTAACGGGCAGAAGTGGGTGCCTTTGGATACAATTATATATGGTTTCCAGCTCTACCATGTACTACTATGTATGCAAAAGCTGTTGTTTCTACTAGGACTTGACGAAGCTCTTTTTCAGCTGAGATATGACAAGACCTGGCCTGCAACGAAAGTACGAGGATAGGTACTAGATTTATCTGACAGTTGTAGACATTTAACTCGAAACAGCCTAGCGCAGAAGAAGCGGAAAACAAATGTCCTCGACAACCGTTCAATTACAAGATGAAACTTTAGTCAACAAAACAAACAAACAAGAGAAAAAACAAACAGTAGACTGCACACACGGACCGCTCGTACAAAAAAAAAAGGCAAAAGCGCAATGTAACCTGTAACAGCGGGCCATACCTGCGGTTTGTTATTATTTCCATGTACGTAGCAAGGGCACCCAGTTGCCAGAGCTCCACGAAAGGACTGAGCGCAGCTTTTCCTTCGGTTGTAAGGGAGGCAAACGCGCACGACGCGGTGTGTATTGACTAATTTCCATATTTGGACTTAGCGCATTTCGTGTTAGTTTCGACCTTGTTGACTACTGGCTGCCAGTTAGATTGCGATTGCGGATACTTGTAACAGCCCGCAAATCCCACCACGGTTTCTGCCTTTTTCTTTCTTCTGTCAGCGACCAGCGAAGGCAACATCCAAATGAAGGCTGGCTACTCCGTGCTGATGCTTGGTCGCAGATGCCAGTGGTGGCTGTGAAAGATTGAGGGGGGCTCAATGCTGTATACATACGTCGTAGGAATGGGGTTTTGAGCACTGGAAGAAGAAACAAGAGGAGGGGCTCTTGTCAGCCTTCTTGACCCCCCCTCCGACTCCACACGATTGCATCTTACATGCAGCTGGTACCCACTGATCCATCATTGCCGGTGGGAAAGAGCCACAAGCGTGGCTTTCTACCCCGGTCACTCCTGCATTTCGGAGATCACCTTTGGAGCTCCGATGGTGCTTAGCTTAAGCTTTGGGTTGCTAGGAAATCGCCATTCTTGACAAAACAAGAAAAATCACCATGATCGTTCGACTGCTGGCCACATCACAAAGCAGCACGATCGATGCTATGCTGACGTGCTGTGTTGACATCTACACACAATAGTCGTTTTTACGAGTGCGACGACTCATTTCTTGCTCGAAGAGACCGAATGAGGGAATCCAGCCACGGACAAAGTAAGGGGGGTGATTGCATGCAGCTTGACAGACAACAAGGGGCAGATAACAGAGCAATAAAAAGAAAACAAAAAAAAGAAAACAACAACAGATATCGTAGCTAAGCCCCTCGAGAGGAGCGAAAAGAAAAAAGACCATTGCCCAACCTATTGGTTTTGAGCCTCCCCGCCGCCCTGTTTAGTCTCCGAGATCCACCCCTAGCAAGGAGAAAAAGAAAAGATGAGAGACGAAATTGGAAAAGACGCAGGCGAGAAGCAGCTAGATGATGGCAGGAAACAAGGTCTCAGAGGTCCAAGAGGTCTGCGCACTAACAAGCCACCCACACCTCATCTGTCTCCCCCGGTCGCCACCCCACTCTCAGATCCAACCCCTCCAGCTGCGCAATATCAACAAAAGCGGCTCAGCGTTGTAAGATGCATACGCGACGCGTCTCTGACGGTTGCCGTCTTATACTGTCAACATGGTCGTCACATTTTTATCCCCCCTCTTCTTTTGTCACTGTTGAAAATTCTCTGCTCGCAAGCCGGTGCTTCGTTCCTTACACTCATTCCTCGCCATTGACAATCGGTTGACAGCTCTTCTTCCAGTTATTTTCTGGATGCACTGCTACCCTTTCCGTTGCACATTTTTTAGGTTCATGGATCGTCTTTCAATTATCACGCCAAAACTTCTGGCAACATTCCAGTTGCCAACCCAAAGTACCTGATTCGGAGTCAACAGTTACATCTCGGAACGAGTGCCGATATCCTCATCTCAACAAGAGCACGCTCTCGAAGCTGCGCTGGCCCGGCATCGAGCTTTGCAGCTCTGCACAGATTAATATTGCTGCCTTTCTCTCCCTCTTTGCTCCGTTCGTGAGCTGTGCTCCTTCGTCAGGCCTTTCTCACACCTTCCACGCATCTCACTTGATCTATCTACCCCTCCAGCTTCCTCTGGACTTTCAACACTGATAACACCGGCACAAGAGGGGACATACGGAGCGAGACGCAAAATTGACGGGCGTATACGTGCTCATCAGACTGTATACGCCTCTGAGGACTCATCACAGATTCGCTTCACGCTTTACCACTTTACATTTTGGACCAGTTTTGGTCAACAAAAAAATCCAAGACCCCCCACAATCAGCCGGCTCCTCATACCACGCATCCAGTTTTGGTCTCAGCCTGGTGACTTGGAGTTTGGGGACAAGAAGGTTCCTAGACGAGTCATTTCAGAAGGCACGACGCTTGTGCACAATATCTGGGCCTAGGCATTCGTGCTTCTTCCGCAATCTTAGATCTGGCACAGTCAGCTGGTCTCTTTTAGCTTCACACAACTGAATCATGACTCTACCACAAAGCATTCCGGTTGTGGCTGGCGCCCTCGCCATCTTCTCAACATCGGCCCTCATAGCTGTCTACGCTATTCTTGCCCACCAGCTAGATTCGACTACGGCATCTACAACACTTGTCATCGCCATTGTTTCGGCGATTGTTGAAGGGACTGTGCTTCTAGTCCTCTGCGCCAACCTCGCATACTACTTGCGGAAAAGGACACGGGGACGGGACGCAAACAGCTACGTCAACGAGAAACGTGTATCAAAACCAGTACAAAAACCGAGTGGTCTCTGGTTTGGTCTCAGCATCCTCTTCTGCACAGCTGCTGCCGCCGTCTCCATTGCTGCACTGGTCTGCCTTGGCAGTTCTGCCAGCAATTTACCATCGACAATCTTAGGGTCTGGGGCGGTCCCTTTCCTGGCTGGAGCATCGGTCACACTGGGTGTATGCTATACAGCACAACTGCTTTTCCTAATTACGCAGCTTATAGCCGTCCGCGTACCGTCAATGAATGGTACTGCCGAGTTGCCCAGTGCTGAAGATGCCTACCGACGAGACGTTTCCGCCAGCCAGTCTCCAAATAATGGCACACGGACTTCGCCAGCTGCCCGCGTCAAGGCTATACGTTACAGTCAAACGTTAGACCCAGTCCCAACTGGGAGTCGCAGGGGTAGGATGGCAACTTTAACCGGGGACGTACGCTCGCCTCCTGGCTCGAGTGGTGGCCGTTCCGCAACGGAGACTTTGAGCTCTTTGCGGTCATCGCTGTCCAACGCCGTCCGACCCATCTCATCCAAAACGCGACTCTTGGCAACTAGCAGCACCGGCAGCCTTCCGTCGCTGCGGGGCTCCGCCTCTTTTGTCAACTCATCTCCGACAACTAGCACATATATCGCACGCAACCGTGACCGGGACCCGAGCACAGGCATCGAAGACGACTTTGACTCGTGGGATACGTCGGCTGTGTCTCCGCAAAACCGCCGGGCCGTCCTGGAGAGCTCGGTGTCGCCCATCCCGGGAGCCAGCCGGTTTCTTGAGACGATCCCGGCCAGCCCGACTATCAGCCGCTGTCCCAGCCCGGGTGCACCGCTCGACCTGGTGGGCCCCTCGCAGACTCGTCGGCGCAGCCGAAGCTACAGCTCGTTGCCTAGATCGTCGTCGCCATCGTCGCAGTCGATGGCGTCCGTAGCGGCAGCAGCAACGCGGGCACGCTCTCAGTCACTCTCGCCACCCAACGAAGCGCACATCCACCCGCTGTTCCGGTCTGACTCACCGACTCCACCACCGGCCGTCAGTGCCGGTACCGTCGTGACGGCCGCGCCCAACGCCGGCCAGATGCTCGCAGCCGATGTGCAGTGCTTGCGGACGCTGAACCGGATGCGAAGCGGCAGCCTCCCGGTTGTGCCGAGTCCCCTAAGTCGGCAGGGCAGCTTTGATGATTTTGCGGTGAGGAGGGCGCTTGCCGGCAGCCCTAGCGCGCTGGGCAGCTCTAGCGTACTAAGCAGCAGCAATGGCGGTGGAGTGGTTGAGCTGGGTCGGCTGCTGACGAGCGGCAGGTTGCCTTCTGCGGGGCCAGAAGAGGAGGATGAGGAGGAGGCGGAGGCAGACTACATTGACAGCGCGGAGCGCGAGAAGCAGACACAGCTGGGCGAACGGAAAATGACGCCACCAATTCCAGAATGGATTCTGAGCGCGGGAACGCGGACAAGCCTGTCAGGCTACCAGAGCAGGAAGGTACGCATCGAAGACGGAGCAATATGAGGATGGGAGGCAGGCCGGTTTAGGGAAACGGAAAACAATAAACGGAACGGGAACGAGAACGGGAACGATATGACACGAAGACCAACTCTTACGACTGTGCACCGCGCACCACACTGACACGCTCGTCGTTCGGGGTTGAGAGGCGTTGCCCCTGCTGCTCTCCTCTCCCCCTCACGGCCGGATGCTCTCACGCTCTTTGACGCTCTTTCATGCTCTCTGATGCATCTTTCCTTAATTGGGTTCTTCTAGGCGGTTTTGTGATTTTGTCTCGGGGATTATCTCGTGTGTAGAAGGAGGGGCTTTTTGGGAGATACCATCTACTAACGACTCTTGGATGCGTGTTGCTTCTCACAATCTTGTATTTAGCGAGGGCGTTACTGATCAAGCGCCGCTCCAGCAGCGTGCAGCATGGAGGCGATGCAAAATAACACTTTATGAACAAACTCTGAGCTATGACATGTGATACGCCAGCGAGGTCGAGTACGACGAGTAATAAACAGTAATTATGTTTTCAGAGTTGGCGGGGCTTCCCTCTATGTGCATATCTGCTTACAGCGGTGCGTGCTGACTGGAGCTTCCAAGCGGTACTCGTAGAGAGCAGCAGAGCAGCAGGCAGCTACAGCTCTTACGCCATGGGCCTAGTTTCCCAACCGCCACTAGCGCTGTTGCCTCATGATCACTCTCCGAATCGTGAGTGGCCCAAACAGGGCCGTTAGGCAAGGCCTGACTGGCTACGCCTCCTCCTCTCCACCTTCTCTTTCCCGCCATTCAGAAAATCGCCTACGCAACTTCACCTCGAAGATCGCAAGCCTCTTTGTCTGACCCTCCTCGTCTCTCTTTCTCTCTCTCTCACTTGTCACTGTTCCTCCCGACATCTCGCCTGCGACTTCTTACTTAATTACCCGTATTTTCTCGACAGCACACGTCCGTGGTCAACCTATCCCCTGTCTTCCCTTTTTTTCCTTTCCTTTCCATCTACCCCTCTACCGAAAAAAAAACTGCCCGTCATGAAGGTGACATTCAAGGTAAGAAATCTTCCTGGATGCCGTCTGCCAGGAGCCGCGATGGTCCCCCTCTTCCTGCTCCAGATCTGGACTCTCCGACGTCGTTTCATTACTGACCCGCTTGACACAGGACCTGAAGCAGCAAAAGTTCGTCATCGAGATCCAGCCTTCGGAAACGGTGCGTTTCCCCCCCAGCCTTTTTTCTTCAAGCTCCCATAGCACAGTCCAACTTTCGAGCTCCCGCATCACGTGCCCCACTTCCCTAATTCTCCGCACTCTTGCCATACATGGGAAAGCTCAACCGGAGACCCAAGCTGACATGTGGTCTCATTTTTGCGTAACAGATCGCAGCAGTCAAGCAGAAGATCTCGGACGAGCGCGGCTGGGCGCCGAAAACACAGAAGCTCATCTACTCGGGTAAGTTTTTGCGGTGGCGAGGCTGGCGGTATCTGATACGCAGAAAGAATCATACTGATCCCACGGGTCCCCAGGCAAAATCCTTAAAGATGAAGACACAGTCGAGTCGTATAAGATCGAAGAGAAGGGCTTTGTGGTGTGTGTGGTGAACAAGGTGCGTTAAGCTGGGAGATGCGAGATGGATGATTGAGAGACGGGAGACAGGCAGGAGGAGAATCCAAGGTGTGATGCTAACCCAGCGACTTGCAGCCCAAAGCCGCACCTGTTGCCGAGTCGTCATCAGCAGCAGCCGCATCGCCCTCGACACCTGCTCGCGCGGCTGCCGTCGCCGCGACCCCTGCTGCGCCTGCTGCTGCTGCTCCAGCTGCTGCTGCGCCAGGCGCTGGAGGCCAATCGGCCGTCGCGGCCACGCCGACTCCGGCTGCCCGCACCGGCCAGGCGGCTGGTGGTGCCACATCTTATACCGATCCTAACTCCTTTTCTGTCGGACCTGCGCTGCAGGAAGCCGTCGACAACATGGAGGCGATGGGTTTTGAGCGCAGTCAGATCAGCGCAGCTATGCGTGCTGCCTACAATAACCCCGACCGTGCGGTCGAGTATCTTCTCAACGTGGGTACCACACGGAAGCGAGTCTGCGATGGCTGGTCGAGTGCTCAGTGCTCAGTGACTTGGACTAACGCTTCCAGGGCATCCCCGACAACCTGCAGCCACGGCCGGGTGCTGCCTCTGCTGGAGCAGGGGCGGCGGCGGCGGCGGCGGCGGCGGCTGCTGCGGCTGCGGCGCCTGTTGCGGCGGCAGCTCCTGCTGCGGGCGCCGAGCAGGGCGCCGAGGGCGTGAACCTGTTCGATCTGGCTGCCCAACGTGGCCAAGGTGGAGGAAGTCGTGGTGCGGGCGCGGCGGCTGCGCAGCCTTCGGGTGCTAGTGCTGCTGCCATTGCCGCTGCGGCGGCCGGCGGCCAGGGCCTCGGCAACCTCGACTTTTTGCGCCACAACGCACAATTTCAGCAGCTGCGCCAGGTGGTCCAGCAACAGCCTCAGATGCTCGAGCCGATCCTGCAGCAGCTCGGCGCCGGGAACCCGCAGCTAGCCCAGCTGATTGCGCAGAACCCGGACCAGTTCCTCAATCTGCTGAGCGAAGAAGGCGACGACTCTGATGCGCCATTACCGCCTGGCGCGCAGGCGATCTCTGTGACGGAGGACGAGCGGGATGCCATCGAACGTGTGAGTGAAAGCGCCCGAGATTGTGGGCTCCACTGGGGCTCCAGGGATTTAACTGCTTTGCTAACCTGGACTTCAGCTTTGTCTCCTTGGCTTTGACCGGGACCAGGCCATACAGGCATACTTTGCGTGCGACAAGAACGAGGAGCTGGCGGCAAATTTCTTGTTTGAGCTATTTGAAGTTGAGGATGGTGAGGATGGCGAAGAGCACGACGAGCACGAGCAGGAAGGGAGGACGTAATAAACTAAGATGAGCAATGCGAACTGCTTGTGTGCTGAGCTAGCGATATGAGGTGGGCCATCTTGCTCCTCTGTCTGATGCTGTCCCTGGTCCTCGAGAGATGATGACGACGATGACGACGACGAAAGTGGAAGCGATATCGAACCTGACATCGGATCCCGACATCGAATCTGAAACCGAAACCGAAACCGAAACCGAAAAAAACGACACCGGCTGCGGAATACCCAAACAATAGTTCTTGTTTTCTGTGCAATGGAGAGGAAAGGGAAGAGAGAATGAGCCCGAAGCAATGATGAAGGGATCAAAAGAGGGGCGAGGTTCGGCTGGATGGATGGATGGATGGATTTAGCTGGTTGGGTTGGCTGGATAAGGACGGCCTCTTTCCTCGGGAGAGGAAGTAGGGGGGGGGAGGTCTCTGTTCAATTTTGATCGGTTGCTTTTTTTTTGCACTTGCATTTGCACTTGACAGATGTCTTCGCTTTATATGCCACTTCTTCTGACTCCTACATTAGCTGAACTCTTTCCCCGGGTTTCACTTGTTTGTCTTGCTCTTAAGTGTGTTGATCATTTTGAATAGCAACGCTGTCGACGAGGACAGGAAGCTCGCATAAAGTAAAACAAAAACAAAAACTAAACTAAAACAATTAGAATCCAAACAACGAGATGCTGCTGCCTACAAAAAGAGACTTGTCTTTCTGGGCCCATCTCTTCTGTTTCTAATGCCGTTGCTGTTCCCTTTCGCGGCCGTTTATCCCTGTCCCATCTTCCATCTCCCCCCATCTCCCATCCAGTCCAGTTGCGGGTATCAAGTGTATGTAAAGTTTGTAAAAAAAAAAAAAAATACGAAGCCAGAAAAGAAAAGCCCGCCCATAGATAGATAAATGAATAGTACACAAACGCCGTCTTTAGTCCTTCCCGACTTCCTGGCCTCTGTCCCTCAGATGCCAAAACCGCTCGCGACGGCTTTTTTCATGCCGCCGACCTTGCCAGCGCGGCCTCCAGCACGACGGCCGCGGCTAGTTCGCATCGCCATATCGGTTTCGTCTTCGACGGTCTCGTCGAGCCCGTCTGGGTTGGGGCCACTGCCAGCACCGCCGAGAGGGTCGCCGGCGAGGCCCGCATTTGTAGAGCTGACCCCGGCCCCGATTCCGGTTCCGGTTCTAGTCCCGGCCCGCGGTCCAAACAGGGCCTCACGCTTCTTGCGCAGGACCTCGGCGGCGTCGTCGAGGATGCGCTGCTGCTCGGCGTCGTGCTCGGCCTGGCGCTGGGCGTACTCGGCGTCAATGGTCTCGGTGGCGTGCAGGGTTTGGCCGGTGCGGGCCATGTACTCGTCCACGTCGATGGCGACCTTGTGCTGGCCGACGAGGGCCTGGGTGATGCGCTCGGGCCGCAGCTTGTCCTCGCGGTTGAACTTCATCTTGATGTGGCGCCGCGACTTGCCTGGAAACATGTTGCAGATGAGGTCGAAGCTCGTGCCGAACATGCTGAGCGCCCGGTAAAACTGTTCCGTCTCTGTCTCCGACCACGCGTTAGGCCCCCGCAGCTTGCCCGGCTTGAGGTACGTGTTGGACGTCGTCTGCCGCGTAAAGTCGTTCTCCTCCACCTCCTCCAGCTCGCCCGCCGCCGCCGCCGCTGCCGCATGCCGGTCATGCACCAGCGACGCCTGGTTCACCACAATGTTGCCGTCGATGATCTCAAACTGCGGTCCGGCAGCCGATGCGGCCCCCCCGC
>JRUC01000226.1:0-29536 GCA_000806385.1 Leptographium procerum
CACCACCACCGCCGCCCTGGTGGCCGCCGAAGCCTCCAGGGCCGCCACCCTGACCACCACCCTGGTGACCGCCAAAGCCACCGGGACCACCACCCTGCTGGCCACCGAAGCCGCCCTGACCGCCCTGACCGCCCTGGGGGCCGCCGAAGCCACCCTGACCACCACCCTGGTTCCCACCGAAGCCGCCGGGGCCGCCGCCCTGGCCGCCGGGGCCGCCGAAGCCACCGCCGCCACCACCGGGTCCACCGTGGTGACCACCCTCATGTCCGGGACCGCCGCCGTGCATCTTTTCTTCGATTTTGTGTTCGAGGTGGTGGAGAAGACCCATGGAGGTGAGGTAGAGGGGCGGGATTGTGAGTGGAGTGCTCGTGTAGAGATTGAGCTTTGTTGGAGGTAGATTGGAGAGGAGCTGATGAGAAGAAAAGGCAACAGCAATCGACTTGAATCAAGAGACCAGTCACTTAAGTACTCGAGCGAGCTCGTAGTCGGGATCTCACGATGAGAGGTCACGCTGTCCAGATCACGTCACTAACATGAATCTGGGGCAGACGCGCGGCTCTGCAGCTGTAGGAGCTAGCTAGGCGTTTAACAGCTTAGATGGCCGACTGCCAAGAAAAGTTAGTCGTGGACTGATGACGTGGAGGCCGATCGAGCTAGACATTCCCAGACAAAACTAACCCACCGGACCCACTGACAGGGAGAGACAAGCTGAGCTTTTGTGTGATGATGGCCCTTAACCAGGATAGAAGAGCTGAGTCGCTGCATGACGATCCACTGCTAGAGGAGCTGAGCAGGTTGTACTAGAACGTACGAGTGCATAGTATGAGACGAGCTCTATGCAGATCCCAGGCGATCCGGACCAAAGCCGAGCCTAAAGAGCTCTAAATGGCTTTGAATTGGGCCGTGCTGCATTCTTGTTGTGTCCTTCGCGGAGATAGGAAGATGGAGCGTGCTGACGGAGTAGAATAACCGGCCGAGGAAAGCAGCAGCGGACAGCCTTCCGCAATGGGTACGGAGTAGGAGCTCATCTCTTCCATTACGGCGTAGTTCCCTGTTAGCAGATCCGTTATTCAGGCAGTACCGTGATAGGTTGGCTTCGATAGCTATCGGTCTACCTGCGATTAACCTATCGATAATGGAGGCAGCCAGCTTGTGGGATGGCGGGGCGTCGAGTGTCTAGGCAAAGCTACAGTCATGTCTAGCTTTCGTCCGTTGTGGTGTATTCGTGACAGGCACCGGGTCTATTCGTTGTCAAGAGGATGCGCCGTGGGTAAGTAGACTCTCCGAGAAAGACGCGTAGTTCGTGGTCATGGACAGGTCACGGGAACACGACTTTACATAATCAAAAGGTTGTGGCCAGTTCTTCCGAGTAGAATTGAGAGCTGTAGATTGTTCGTACGTTTCTGTAGAATGAAACCAATTGATTGGCTGCCCAAATCTGCAGAGGTGTCTGAGCAAGCTACTCCCCTTTGGCAGGTGGCGACATGGTACGAGCTAGGATCTCGCATCCTATCCCAGAGCTGATGCCACGAATGCAACCTCAAGAAGAAAACACACAGGCTGTACTTCGTGGCGGAGCAGGACAGCCAGTGGCCGCCGGAACCTAGGCTGAAGACTTGGCAAGTACAGCTCCTGCCCAGGCAGATCCCGGATTGAGACGCTCCGGGTATGTTTGGACCAGCTTATCGTACAGTTCTCTAGCAGTGGCAGTTTCGCCGCGAAGCCGCTCAAAGGTTTGCAGATACGTCTTCGTCTCCTGGATGGCCTCTGGGCCACATCCTCTGCGTGGATCTGCGTGCCCTCCGACGACACTTTGCGGTATGAGAGCGGCGATCCTGTCCAGCGCAGCGATCCACTTCAGCCTCAGCTCCTCGGTTCCTGACTCTCCCAGATAAGGGTGGGTATTGCTGTATACCGCATCGCCGGTCACGGCCAGGCCAATGGAAGGAACCCAGAGTGTCGTCGTTTCGTCGGTATCGGTGTGCCCGGTTTTGACGACCACCAGCTTCTCGCCCTCCAGCTCAAACTCGTCTCGATCCAGGGCCGCAGCCATCTCGAGCTCGGCTGGGATCTGGCCAGGAAAGAGCTTGCTCCACAGGCTCGCAAGCCTCTCCGGCGAAGCCTCGAATCCTCTTGTTTCATCCTGTGCACGACTTCAGGCGTGGCGATCATTCTCGCCCCGGGGAAGTGTCGCAGCAGCAGCGAGCTCCCAAAAAAGTGGTCTCCGTGGGCGTGGGTGACATAAAATTTTGTGACGTTCTTCCCACTGGCTGTTAGCCAATCCAGGAGCTCTTTGCTCGCATCCACCGACAGCTGGGCATCGACCAGGACTGCATCTGTGGCTCCATATATCAACGTCGACGTCGTCGGAACCCACTCCAGGTCGCTTGCTGAAGAAGACTCTGTATTCGAGACCCATACTCCTCTCGGGAAAGAGATTTTACAATCGCCTCCGTTATTTTTATAATGAGATCTTGAGCTTTCCAGGGAGTGAGGCTTAAATGTCCCTCCTTTCAAGTGGTGATTTGTCTGCCGCGGACAAGCTGACGTTTTGGTCAGCCGCTTCCGGTTTTCCTGCCTATTAGTGATCAGGTCCCGGCCAGCCGCGCATTTGTGAACGCGAGGGAGGACCGACCATGAATTATCAATAATCCTTCTTTGGCTGTCACAATCGGGAGCCGATAGGTAGTAGGTAGTCAGCCACGAAGGCGGTGTTCGGAAATCAATGCGAATGCTAGTGGCCGAGAAGGGGAAAATATGAGGTATTTGGATTGAAGTAAAATAGTGCAAGTCATGATAGCTACTGGATACCTAACGCGTCCATGCTTACTTGCAATCTACGCAGTAGACAATGCAACCAACTAGTTTTTAGAGATAGCTTGTAATTGGGAGCTGCATACACCAGTGCGAAAACACCACAACGGTCACCTCTTCCAGTCGTTCGTCTTCTCAGGCATCTCCTAGTCTCTTCTCTCTAGCGGCAGCTTCCCTCCCAAAAAAACCCATATCCCAGTAAGTCTTGGCTTCCCAGATCTGCTTGCCGTCCGTCCCTCGCCCATCACCATCGCTATTTCCGACAAGAAACATTAAGAGGCGAGGAACTTTGACGGGCTCACCGGCCAGAATCCCAGTCTTGAAAGTAAATGTGGTGGTTGTCTCGAGCATGACCCACTGGTTGTTGTTATTACCAGGCGAGCTGATAAGTCGAGCCGTGTGGATGTCATGATGCGCAGCACTGAATTTCCCGAATAGTGCCTTCATCCAGTTCCAAATGGCTTCTCCGCCGTTGTAGACGACGCCATCGGCGTTATAAAAGCGAGAGCTAGGAGCGTACCAAGCCTGGAACGGCTCGGACAAGTCTAGTGAATCGACCTTGGTGGCATATCTCTCGATGAACGCCAATGCTGGGACGGCTCTTGTAAACGCATCCCAGGGACCTTGGTGAGTAATTGCGATTGTTGGCTCCATTGGTGATTTATTGTACGCTAAAGAGAGTTGTATTTCTTGTCTGTCCAATTTATTCTGGACAGATCTACGGATTTCCTCTGGCTATGTAGAATGGAAAAAGCATATAAATGATCGAGACAAATGTTTAGACGACCGGACTAGTTCAGTAATCCTCAACAGAGGTTCCTAGCAATGCGAGCCTCGGACTGCTTGCAACAAAGAGTACAGCCGATTACTTATCACTCCTTCCCTACGGCCGAGAAATAGCAAGACGGCATTCGGATGTCCTTGATTGATCGCAGCAGCTGGCGATGGTGGTTTAAAGCTCTTACGAAATTCTACTCCAGAATCGAGTTACAATATACATCTTGGCTTTCCCTAAGATCGCAATAAAGGACTAGAGCTTCATCTCACTCATCGATCATGAGCCATCCAGGTCTATTCTATGAACCTGCCAAGGGGCAGTCGTCGGGGCTCTCTCACGATCCCTTCAAGAGCTTCGTGATTGCATGGCCGATCGGCTGGATCGGCTCCACCAGTTGAGACGGCCAAGACAATCTCGCGCCTTTCGGACAGTTTACCAACGTCTCGTCCAACCCCCCGACCATCCTGTAGGTTGTAAAAGACATGCTGTATGGTCCGCGAGAATAGACTGCCACATATCCAGCTTCGTTCGCGACCAGTCTCTGTACAAGAAGCGCTCAAAGGGCGCCGTTTCAACCGCACCAACACCAATGAGTTTGTGAAATATGGCCAGGTCTGCTTTCAGTTCATTAAATCTTCTAACTTCATGTTACAATACCTGGGCAATCCTCAAAGTCCACCCCTAGATGATAAAATGACTTGATTCCTCGACTTTCCTGTACTAATCGCCTTATTTATTTGCTACTTACTGACCATGAATTTCTTCTGGTCCAGCCTCAATATAGCCACTACTTCTACCGAAGGATACTTCATCTACAAGCAATCCTCGTTGCTGGCTAACGTTAAGTGCTAGACCTGGTAATTATCGCCGGTGGCCTTTAAGCCTCGGAGAATAAATGCCCCTAGCCGTCCACCATGGTAAGCCTGCTGCCACCAATCTGCCGCTTAGACAGGCTTATAATACGCCTATATAGGCTGAGGTAACGTGAGGCCACCAACGCCGACGCCGACTTTTATTTCGCAGCTTACTGTTATGCTGAATGGATACGCAGTCCCGACATGGAGGTTTCCCGCTTTAGTGTACAAAGGGGTTAAAGCTCTTGAAGTTTCGTTATTCGCCCCACTGTACAGCTTTCCGTTGCTGCCCGTAATCATACGGGGCATCAAGCGACTGCTTGTTGATATCTGGCGGGGAAATCTGGCGGGTAAATATATGGTTTGAAGATTAGCTCATGGTTTCGAGGATCTAGACTCATCTACAATGATCAAAGCTTGTTGAATCGGTACTATGTAGGCTATAGGGTGAAAAAGCAAGTCTATCTGAAATCATCGAATTAGTTATTTCCTCTTGTTACGTTCATGAAGATCCCCCAAGACCAAGGGCAGAAACAATCTCATCCACCACAGGTTTTAGAAAGTCCTTTTTGTTGGGCACGAAGTGGCCGCCGTCATGTTCGAATGTGGCCCTCTTATGTTCTGGGTACATGGCTGCAAGGTACTGCGATCTGATACCAGGCACCGAGTTGTCGTTAGATCCGTATATGAAAACGGATTTGGTAATATAGGTCGGATCGTTGATGGGCACGGTAAATTCTTTGAGGAATTTGTCTGTGATCTGGAGCTTGCCCTCGGCGTCATTTGGATTTGGTTCTGTGAAAGAATAGCCGGATACGGCGAGAGAGAGCTTGAAGTAGTCTTGGATACCAGAAAGTTCCGGGTATGATTTGATAGTGTTCGCAATGATCGTGGAGACAGCTGCGCCTTGAGAGAAACCGAAGATGCCATCGTACGGACCGTACTCTTTGATGTGGTTGACAACCGTCGTGATGGCTAATCGTACATCGAGATTCTTGGAGACATCGTCGTGGTAGAACCAGGCTTTGTTGACACCGCTCTCAACAATCTCTGCCCACTTGGCGTCGTCGACTTCAAACGGCAAGTCCTTTTTTTCCAAGGTGACAGGGCCATCAATGTAGTCCATATGGATGTGAAACTTCTTCAAGAGCTTTCTCAATCCAGAGGACTTTTCAGAGAAAACTTTGCCATTCTGGAGAAATCCGTGAAGACAAAGGAGTCTAGCCTGAGGTATTGCCATCTTTGCTTGTTTTCGTTTCAGGCTGCAAGATTGTTGAATCAAAAGATGGCCATCTAGGTCAAAGAAAAGAAAGAGCTGAAAAGTTTCCAGCTCTACTCGTATGAGTAGGTATGCATATGGAGTACTGTACTATCTCTCGGCATACGCCGGATAAATTTCAGATAAACTAAGAATAGCCTTTGCCATCCATGCCAAGGATCCACTTTATTCGGGTTAAAGGCTAACTCCGTAAAAACTCAGGCGGCCCTCACTAGGGCAGGGCTTAGCTAAATCAACAATCTCATTTCCTTACATCTCGACAATTAAATGTCTTGCCGCCTTTATGTGCTATCGAATTTTTAAATTACATCGTAAATTTATTTATTTCAGGCAAAAACCGTCGTCTACCGAATCGACTGAACAAGCGAACGAGCGAAAAGGAACAGAAACGGCAGATAAGCTCGCATTATATCAGCAGCCGTTATCTTACCGCTGTAGTACGATATATTCGCCTCGCTACAACACGTCTTGAGCCACATTTGCCTGCGTGCTTCTGTATCTGGCGTGTAGGCCCCCCCCTATAACTATAATCTTGCGTCTAGCAGAGGTGTAGCTAAACACAACCTACGGTACAACGCGCTGGCTGTCTTGGTAACACAGGCAGCAACTGTCAGGTGTTGTTTATGTTAGGTGACTAGGGCAGGGTTTTCACCCTAGGCTAGGAACAATAGAAAGCAACAGTCAGTTATAGTGTCGTAGAGATGAAGGCCCTATGCTGAGCTTGATGCTGTTGCGGATTTATATCAGCTATGAAACGCGGTATGTTAGAATCTTTTCCTCTGAACATACCACAATTCAGATCTTTATGATTGCCTATCCCAAGGGGTGATTGAACATATAGCCAATCTTTTAATATCACAACGCGTAATGAGCCATCTGTTGATGTATCTCTGATCTGGTTAATTCGGGATTCTCAACGTGGGTTGAACGGGAGAGGAACGTGCGAGGGAAAATATCCGAGAACTCAAGGGAAAACCAGCCCCCACGGCTGTCTTGTAGCGCGCAACGGTGGTCCAAATCTCCGCTGGTGTTGAATGTCAAAATCTTCAAATTTCCCACCTAAACAAACAACAGTTGGCCTCCCCCACATCCCATCAAAGAAAACCAAAGGGCATCGCCATTTCCCACTTAGCTGATTCCCATGTCCTCTTTTCTTAGCAGGCCCGTCCCTCAGTTACTATACCTCCACTCGCCTGGCACTTTCCTTCAGGGTAGCTTGCTCATCATCAGAATAACATCTACGATCGTAGGCGAGTCTGGCCGTTCATATGTTCAAGGGGGTGTGCTCCAACAGCGCTGCGACCCGATGCTTAGCATGTTCAAGGCAAAGTATCATCAATTTCCCGTCCAGGCTCTAGCTTGTACTTGTTTTGACCTGGATAGATCTGGCAATGAGTCTTCCGTCTTCAAACGCGTTTCCGAGACCTTTCGCGACTTTTCGCAACGCCTGGCAGCCGAGTGCACAGGATCACGTCGCCTTCGTATACACGTCGATGGCAGCCTTAAGGAATAAATTTTCATCCATCCATATTTCAGAGACACCCTACTAGGCTTAATACAAGGCAACCCAAACTTTCCTCCGATACCAAAATAAAATCCCACAAAGCGGAGGAGGAGCAGTACAAAACTTTTCATGGCAAGACTAGATCCACATCGGTATAATGTCAACATTACATTCCCAGATTTCATTGGGCCTTCAACAAAGTAACAAAAGTATATGATTTGGCAGACGTCGATCCAGAAAACAGAGATTCTAACAAGACGCGAGCCAAAATTTACCATAGGCTCACCCTGGATCAGTAATAGCTTAAGACCACGCTCAATAACAGAAATTGCTAAGGACAACCCATACGTAATGCATAAAGTTGTTCTGTCTGCCTGCCCTTTGCTTCACAGCTCGTCGTGAATGCCTGTGCCCCCCCTCCGGCCCGGCCCTGGCCCGACCCTGGACCCGGTCCGCGGCAGTACCGACATCGCAAAGCTGGGCATCGGCGGCGTAGTTGGCACTGACAACGGCAACGCGGTCTTGACCTTCCGTCTCTAGCACCTCTGCTCACTCTGGATTGAGCGCCTTGGTTGATTCTCATACGGGAAGATGGTTAGATGGTTAGATGGGCCACACCAGCACTCGGGCACAGCTTACATCGATGGCTGCTGGTATCAGTGAGTAAATGCCATCTAGTAGATTTGAGATGCAGACTTGCCTTAACAACTGCGACGTATCTGTATTAGCTTGCCTAAGCTCTGCGCTTATAGGACTGACCTACGTACGACTAGTATGTGCTCGTCCTGCTTCGTATTCTGCTTCTGCAGCGTCCGCCAGAGCTGCTCGCCAGCGATGTGGCTCCATGCCGCTGCCGAGCCGCTAAGGGCCAGTAGCGATGTCAGTTTCGTGGCGAAGTGCATCGAGAGTGTATGTGTGCGCGTAGGAGGCGTTCTCCGGGACAGCGACTAGCTGTCGATTTATAGAGTATAGAGCACAGTTCTCCGTACAGTTGACCTAGCACCTGACACGGGGCAGATACTCGTTTAGCGTTCGTCTGATCAGCCTGCCACGGCATACAAATCCGACATCTGTGCGCAGAGATGCTCATGTCGACTTCGTCTGCGAGCACCCCCCTTATGAGGCCCACCTCGTGTCCTCGTCGCCCCTAGTAGTCTACCTAGCTGGCTTCGCAACCGTCGCCGAGCGCGCTCACCTGCAAGACGTGGCATCAGTCTTGTGCCGTCCTTGTTCTGTTACTCTCTGCTCTTCGCTCTCTGCCGACCCCCAGCCGACATGCCTTTGCCCACTCCGCCATTAAGGCGACGTAGCCGGCAAACACGTTCAAGTTCTCGTTAAGGTAGGTGTTCTAGGCGCAGAAGTCGACCGGGCACTCAGCTTCGCATGCATTCCTGACGTACCAGGATGTTCAGAGCCAGGTCGCTCCAGAAGATCAAAACAGGGATATATCGATAATTCATTCTTTATCATCCAATTAGCTAATAGATCTGAAAATATGATGGAAATTGCCTGCGGTTCGAGCACAGAAGAGCTGAAATTCGACCTTGGGGCCGCAGGTAACTGTCTCGCCTCGCTTGTTCGGTATGCTGGACCCACCCTTCTTATCATCGATGGCCTTGACAAAATCGGCGAATTCGAGCGCGGCAGACTTGTCAAGGAGCTTCTGAGGCTTTCAAAGTTTTGCAGGACATTGAAAATCGTCGTCAGCAGCCGGCCTGAGGCCGATCTAACAAGGTTGCTGCACGACGCAGCAACGACAGTCCAAGTCCACGATAACAACAAGGAAGTCATCAGAAGTTACGTCCAGAAATGCGCCGCAGATATATTCCAGGATTGTGATTTCGATCTAGCAGCAAAAGAGGAGATCAGATTTTTCCTGCCTTCGTTGGTGGAACGCGCGAAAGGCTTGTTCCTATATGCTCGGCTTATCATGGCTAAGATTGGCAATATGGAAAACCAGCTACAGGCGTGGAATGAGATAAAGGTTCTCCCGGGGGAGCTGGACGAAATGCAAGTCTTGCACCAACACCAACGAGGGAACGTTAACTAACTAGCAACTATCTACGGAGTAGTTACAAACGTATAATTACTCGATTGGTCAAACACCAGGATCAGCGCGGAGTCCGACTGTTAGGGTGGGTCTCTTGCAGTCCAAGACTGATTTCGATTGAAGAGGCCCAGCAAGCCTTGGCTGTAAAGCCTGAAGACAAAGACCAGATCTTCCGTGCGATCAAACCGCTCAATGTGTGAAGCTTCTTGGCCCAATAGTTGAGGTCGGGGATAAAAATTACATTCGCTTCGTTCATTTTACTGCAAAGAAGTAAGCTAGCGGCATTGTCTACTACAGTCTGCCAATCTGTTATTAATCATTCGCCAGATATGTTTGCAGTCCTCACCTCGGACCAGGACTGATAAAGATGGAGCATGCTACCCGGGACATGGCTACGGTCTGTATAGACTATCTTTGTCAGAGCCATCATGACACAGACTTGCCAGAACCAGACCTGTCTACAAAATCACTACAGGACAGTATAGCTTCCATGCCTTCTTGGCGCTTATGTGGTTCAACTTGGTTCTCCAATATATTTCGTTGCTCAAGGGGATAAATTTTAGCAACGACCTTGCTACCTCTATCAAGAAGCTCTCGGAAGCTAGAAAAAGAAAAGACGAGGCGTTCTCATATGATCTCGATGTCGGAAGTATGAGCGTGGTTGCGAATGAAACTGAAAACGATAAGTGGCTGAGAACAACAACCAGGACGAGGACGAGATAAGCGCTCATGGTGGGTATGGGGCGAATGGCGAGGCTCTCTTTGAAATGCTGAAGCTGGAACAGCCCGAGGTGTATCAAATCCTCCGCAGCGTTTAACGATATCGCAAGTTGGGGTTTCTGTTCACTGGCAAGGAACAGCGAGGTATGGCTGCATTCTCAAGGCCTGCGAACCCGTTAGGACTGTCAGTGCAAGACCTACGGAATACTAACACAAATAAACAATCAGATAGCATAGACGGGCCACTCTCAATATCACAAACATCTCAACGCATCTAGCAGGCATTTGACAAGGCACTCTGCAAATCTCCAAGACAGCCAGCGTTGACGTTGATGCCGGCCGCGTCCGCCGCCACCAACTCAGAAAACTTGAGAGGATGTGGCCATGATAACTGTGGCAATATACTACGACTCTACGGACAATATCCCTTCAAACGCAAATTTGTGGACTGCCTTTTTTGGCGGGACGGCTTCAATCGGCGTGGAGATAGAGACATCCACGAGAAAAACCATGACAGACCGTTAAAATGTCACTTTCCTGGTTGCGAATATGAACAGATCGGCTATATAACAGAGACAATGCGCCAATATCATATGAAGAACGCCCATAAAACTGAACAGGTGCAACGGGAGCTCGATACCCAGAGCTTCACGAAAGACGCTGCTGTGGCCGCTCTGCCTGACTTAATCAAGGAGGGCAAAGTCGCAGAGGTCCATGTGATTTTGCTTCAGTTCCAGGTCGGTTTCATTGACAAAACTCTACACAGTCTCCGGCTTCTCGCTGCCGGCGCTTCGCGTGACATTCTAAAGCTGTTGTGTGGGCCGATTCAAGACCGTCATCGTATAAGCCACACAGCTTGGGAAGAATACACCTTAGAAGCAATCAAGGCCAAAAACGATGGTTGTCTGATATTTACTTTCACTCATCTTAACGAACGCCCTAGGGCCTTCGAAAACAATTTCTGTGGTTTTTTGAAACAAGATTGGCTCGAAGGAATAAAAATATTCTGCGAATGGGCCTGCAGGACAGCCTCCGCACGAGACTGGGAGACACGACACTGGGGTACAATGGTCCGAAAACCCAAAGTTCTTCGTGCAGCTTCATCTCACCTAGCAGGAGACCAGTATCTTTTATTTATGTGGAGACAATGCAAAAACAGCTTACTGGACGCGGGTTGGGCTGGCAGCGCATTGAGAGGCGTTGCAGGATCGAATTTGTCAATCCGTTTGGCGGAATATTTACTTGAAAATGACGCCGAAATTGATCATCGACCATCGCCAAACGTAAAAACTGCACTTCACCTCGCAGCATGCAACACAACAGAAAAAGGTGCTGATATGATGGTTTTTTTGCTCCAAAACGGAGCTGATCCAAAGATTTACCAACATCCGACGTATAAATCTATGACTCATTCTGAAAAGGCAAAAGGAACGCCGAGGGAAGAGGTCTGACCGAAACGAGAGGTCTGGGAAGAACAAGGTGCAAAACAAATTCAAAAGCATCTGGGCAAAACTTGGGACGAGCTCGTCCAAGAGGTTGAACAACGACGAGACGCGGAGAAAGCCACAAGGGCTTCATTAGGTTTAGCCAGCCATGAAGGGAGATTGAGTGGACAGTAGGTTTTCTTTCGTGTACATTAGCCGTTGTAATAGAGCGTGTCGTATTTTCGTACCTTTGCTTCTTATCTTCGTAGCAACAAGTGGTAAAACAACAATAGTCCTTGATTCCATGGGTATCTTTTCCCCCCTTTTACGTCTTCCAAGGCAGAAAATGAGAACGTGCACTGTAGAAAGCTTCTTGCTCTGTTTCAAATTTCAATTCAATTTACAACTAAGATACTACTCCTCTTTTTTTCCTGTGTTTTCCTCTGTCATGATATATCACCGAATACAACCTTGACTATGTATGCCACCAAATGGGGCTATACAAGAATACAAGAAAGATAATTAGTTTGTCGCGTCAGACAGGCACCTCTGCCTATCGCTTCAAGGCTCTCAGCAAAGCCTATTATAACTGTGTTTAGTAAATAGTTTAGGGCGGACAACGACCGTATATATAGGCATACCTTCTGCCTTTCAGATTCCTCCGCCATGCCATCTATATTTGCGTCTTCATTGATTTTCATCTTTCTTTTTTGTACTTCTTGTACATGCTAAATGGTAAATTAGTTATTAGCACCTTCGAATTTGTGCCATCGAAAGGCCACTTACAGTCTCAATTGAGTCAGGGACAACGTATCGGATGACGGTCACGTCCTGCGTTTGCCCAATGCGATGCACTCGATCGACGGCTTGTGCCTCGGTCATTGGATTCCATTGAGGCTCCATAAGATGCACGACACTGGCTGCTACCAGATTGACCCTGGACGGAGGAAAAAGCGGTTAATGCTAGCACGACATTTCCCAAGAAACAAAGAGACTCACCCTTCTGCAGCGCAGCCAATACTAGCCAGCATCACCGTGCATTCAAGGTTGTCGCTGAAATCCCGAAAAGCTTTGCCCTGAGTTTGTAGGTCGTCCTGTCCATCAACACGCCGGAAGTTATATCCACCTTGCCGAAGTGCCTGCTCGATCAGATCAAGCATTTTAACCCAGCAGCTAAATATTACACTACACTTAGTCAGTTAAACATCTTCACCACTACACATTGTGGATGCAAACGGACCTTTTTCTTGTCCATCCGTTGCTTGTCGCTGCTTCTCGATCCTTTCGTAGGTTCTCCAATAGCGCTATGACTTTAGCTGACGGATGATGCTGTGTTTGGGATGCCGATGTGTTTCGTTCTCCATAAACTGTGCTTTCTAGTTCCTCCTTCAGATCTGCACACTTTCTGCATATAGAGTCCTGAGCGCCTGCCCTGGAGTCGTTGGCTTTGAATTCTGTATCACAGATCAAGCACGTGCCATAAGAGCCGTTTGCCGCGTTAGTATGAAGAGGAAGACCGTTTTTTCCTACCAGTTTTGCTTTTTGTTCGTCACTCAGAAGATTTCCGTGGTCGCAGATGAGTCTCAGTGAGTTCAAAAAGGCCAAGGAGCTTGTTTTCTTGCTTTTGGGTAACGCATCACTTTCTTGCCATTTTTCAAAGCCCGCAATGGCTTCTTTTGCGGCTTTCTTGACAGAGACATAAAGCTTCTGATCTTCTGGAAGGAGACGAACTTCATGCGTCTCTTCGTAACGTCGCGGGAGATTCAGCCCTACAGATGATGGAATATGACGCTTTAGTCTCCGAAGACACGTGGTGCGAATAAGCTCTTGTAGGCGGAAAACCCCCAATTCTTGATTTTTTCCACCGGCTGCGAAATCCATGACGTAAACTCAGACTTTTGACGGAACGGGTAAACACGTATAAAGCTAAGCAAGGCGCCGTAGTCATCAAGGGAGTTGTGGATTGGTGTTCCTGTCAAACACCACCGAAATTGAGAGTCAACCTTATAAACCGAATCAAAAAGCAGGGTTGACCGGTTGCGAATGTGGTGCGCTGTGCCAAGGTTAGCACGGTTTGGGGGAACCCGGGTTGAGTTGCAATATGACTTCCCTTCATCCAAGACAACACGGAGCCATTTCCAGGAAAACACAGGGCGTGTTGAGTTCAACGCCACGCACTCGGAGCGAAGTGTATCGTAGGTCGTGATAACGACATCCAGATCAGGGAACTGGGAGGCAACATTTTCTCGGTTAGAGCCATGGTATACGGCTACCCGTATTTTGTTTTCGTGGATGTGTCTAGTTTCATCGTTCCATCAGTTGTGTGTACGTTGTCGCGTTAGATATAGGGAGCACCCACTCCCTCGCCTAACTTTCCCAGTTGTATATGGCTTTGTTGTTAGTAACATATAATATAGTGATAAAAAAAACTGGCATAAAATAGCGGACCTACTGGACTTTGGCGCAACAATAAGTGTTCCCTGGTAGCCCCCGTTCCTTACGAGATTAATTGCAGCGTCATCCGAATCCAGAGATAAACAGATCAGAGCCAATACACTCAGGGTTTTCCCCAGGCCCATATCCTTAATAAGTCATGTTAGCTAGCGTCTTGACCGCATCGAAACCAAAAATTTACTTGCATCAGCTAATATTCCGCCGAGTGTTGGGAAAAGTCTGGTCTCAAGTGATCTCGTAATTGCGTTACGATAACTAAAAGTTGTGAGAAGTTTGGTCGCACATCTTGTCCATAAGAGTGGTTATCAAAACCACTTACGACATTCCCCCATGCCGATTACGTTCTTTGCTCCAGAGTGTTGGAAATTTTGGCTTCTCGACGAAGCGTTTCTCCTTCTCCAGCACCATAGCTAACGCTGTGATTTGATGACTAGAAATATATTGTTATGGATTGTTCATTACTAGGCTGGAACATGGGAGATCTTTCGCACCTCATGAGTGGCGATCGAAGCCGAGGGCTCGACACTGTGTCCACGGTAGTCACTGTCTGTCCATCCGCTTCTGCCGAGTTTAGAAGCTGTATGAAGCGGTTCTGTGACGATGTATCTTCGCCGGTCTCAAGCTGGCTGCAAGTCTCGTTCAAGGAACGCACAGCTAGCGGAAATGTTGCGCCAGGACGAATGAGATAGTGAGGGTTATGGTACGGGACACCGGGTTTGATTTCATCGTCGTATGGGTGCTGCAAAAATAAACCGGCAGCCGAAAGAGATTCACTGATATCCCCCTTGTCTGTCCAGAGACCATGCAGGACGATGCGTGTGCTGTAGGCAAGGGATAATTTTGCAGAACCACTTTTTTTGACGCCTTTATACTCCCCCTTTCTCTTGATTCCTTGGCCTTGATGATGAGGAGTGTTGCATCTACTCTGAGATGGAAACGAGAAATCACGTCAACGAGCTCTGTACTGAAAATGATGCCAGCGTATGCCCCAGAACAAGCATCAGAAAGATGTATACTTGTGCCAAGAGGTTTCAGATTGACAGGCGTGGAGTCAACATCATTTTCTAGCTCAAGGTGTGAGGTGGGGGTTTTTATTATCTTGCAAGCTGTCAGTACATGCAGACAACTGGTGGGCTCTCTGGATAGCCTTGACTTACGACGCCAAAACAGGTATCGTATTCGTTTCCAGTGCCCATAAAACCTTCGATCGAAGGAGAGGTGGCTGAAGTCTTATATGGTTTCTGATCGACTTGACACTGACTGCCGCTCTGCATATCACCTTGATGTGCATCGGTTTCGAGCGACGTATTTGACGGGACTGCACGTTCTTCATTACATCTTGCTTCCAGCAGCTCTGAATCTGCCAAACAAATCCATGGAAGTTGCTCATTGATTGGTACACAAGGTATCGGACTGCTCGTGTACTCACTATCCATGGAGCTTGGGGGTTGAGTGGCGGGTGCATAAAGGTGTGGCTGGTATGTTACGTCTGCCTGCCAGGGTTCGGAAGTGGACGAATTATTTTGCCAAGTCTGGCCGTCTAAACGGGTGTTGTTTGGTAGATTGAATTGCAAGTCCTGAGAGAACCCCGGCATTTCCTGCACGCTTTGCATTGGATGTGTTATTGCATCCGCAGTTTCTCCCCAAACAGATGAAATAAAATGCTGGTCCCCGTACCCACATAAGTTTTGTGGTAAAAAGAGAGGTGTGTTATGCTGTGGGATTGTCGTTTCAGTGCGAGGGACTTCGTGGTCGAGATCGGCAACGTCGCTGTCGTTGAGACTTGTGCGTGACTTTTTCACTTCTCGATCTTCGTCACCCGGGGATGGGCTAGGCCGCTTGCTACCTGCCCGTGACAAGCTCTGCTGCAAAAAGTTCGAATCCATGACAAAGCAGGAACGATGAACTCTCCTGCGATGTTTGAGTGTGAGACCACTGGTTTACTATTTCAGAAAAGCAACGGTTAGGCGTTTTGGGTTTGTGGGAGACTATCATATTTCAAACCAATAATGAGCCAGCCTCGCGAGGGGTAGTTGTTGTGCAGGTACTGGACGGCCAACCAGATATTGGCAGTGCTATAAAGTACAAAATAACATAATGTACGGAGTAGAAGGCGTATAAATATGTTAGAAGCGGGCATGTCAAGCACAACGACTGCATTTTCGCTGATTCTTTATTGTACGTTTTACACCAAAAGTTAATACATATCTGCTCTTGAACGGGCCACTTTCAAAACCCTTCCGCATCCTTCTGTGCTCTTATTCTGGCTCTGTGGCCAGTCCTCTTGCTTCCCTGGGTCGTGAATGCTTTCAAACGTGTCGAAGCCGTTGCATAGTTCTGAGGCGGTCCTGTTGTTGGAAGACGTGATCAAACATGCGGTATGGGAGAAGAAAGTTTTCTAGCCTACTAACCAGTTTCTTCGTTAACTGACGGTGTGTGAATTTCTAGCTCGGATAGCAACTGCACTAATAGTATTATGTTTACTGTGAGTTAGCTAGCGCTGTTTAACAATGTGCGTTGGACTTGTAGACAATGCTTAGTTCAATAAAACTCTCCGAACTGCCTCATTGCCTGGTGCATCTTGTCACGGAACGTCTTGATGTAATGGCAGGCTTTCAGGGGTCATAGACCAGAGGGCCTCAAGGGCTCCTACAGCATAGTTGCCAGCTAGAAAGACTTTGAATAGTTTCAATTGGGGCGGGCTATCAACAGCACTTTCGTCCCTGGCAGTACTGTTTTTCAGATTGAATAGCGCTATTTGCACTGTAAACCAGCTTATCAGAGCAGCGCTAATTCTCGTCCCCACGCTATGTAGCCTCTGATTCCTTTCCCGTAACGCAACCTCACTATAAGCAAGGGCAATCTATGCGGAAACAACATCTTCTCCTTCCTAATTCAATTCATTACTTCCTTTTTCTTCAAGATGACTTGGGCTTTCTCCAAAACCTTCTTCTTCTCGCCCCGGTATTTACGGTGCTTGGTGAGGGCTCGTTAAAGGGTGTAAGCAATTGTGTCGCTAGCATCTCGCGGTTTTCCATCGTCAACACCCACTGATTCTGCAAACGCCTCGTTTTCTCTCATGCCATGTGTTATGGGAACCTCTACCTCATAGCCTTCCTTCGAGCTTCGCATGATCACTCGAAGTTTTGAAGCATTCTCGCAAAGGGTTTGGATGCTGTGCCTGAATGCCTCGAAGGCATGGGGGGGGACCACAGGAGAGAAAAAAGATGCGATGTCAACAGCCACTATACTGGCCGTGTTGCTGAGGTTGGCAACCGCCGTAGTGCATTTCATCGCACTTATAACCCAATCTGTGATCACGCTCTCGCTGACTGATAAATAAGAGAAGCCTGCTGTTAGCTTTCCATCTTTGTCTAGCCGTTGGGAAATAACTCACCGGCTGCGTCCCTTAATAGTGTTTCAAAATGCCGCAGCCCTCTCTCTGGATTCTCGTCTTCTAGCAATCCGAACCATTTGACGCCTAAGCACCTAAACCATAAAATTGCAAACATCTCAGCTCTGATGTGGCGCTGCCAATCGTTCTCAGAGAGCTGCTTTGACAGCAGGCTATTGTAGAAGTCCGACACGAACGGCCCGGATCTGTATGTTTGAAGTGAAAAGGCACGCTTGTGATCGTAAAAAAATTATCACTTTTGACAATGCCGTGTATCTCTTGACGGAGGAGTCGAAATTGCGTTGTCACCACATCGTCAGTGGTAGTCTGAGTTCCAGCATCGTCCAAAATTATATCGAGGTACTTGTTTTTGGTTTCTTGCAGCTCTTTCACATCTTCAAGGACTTTTTGGAGCTCTCTTTCTTGACACTGTATCCTTCTATTCAGCATATTAGTTGTCTTCTCTTGCTCATGGAGAGCCTGTTCCAACCGTTCGATTGTCCTTGTTTTGTTGTCACGAGATGCGAGCAAGGCCGAATCTGCAACATGCATAGATTGAATATTGGATTGGTGGCCGAAAATAGGATCCTGTGCTTTCATTTAGTCCTGAACATTCACATTTGTGTTATGGGGCCCTGATGAAAGTGACTTGCCAGCTTTCTGAGATATTCCAGCATTTCGGGGCCCAGACGCAAAATCGACTCTATTGCATCTATTCCACCCTTGACAGTCTGTATACCGACGCCCCTACTTTCAGCCCGCTGTTGATGTGAAGCCGAATCATGCATGCCAGTGTCTTCCATTCCCCGATGTTGTCTCTGGGACGCCATAATTTAAGAGAACTTGTAGCATATATGCCAGACAGGATGAATGGTAATATAACTATTTCGATAATTTGTAAGTGATATGGGTCATTCTAACTATGGGTACTTGGGAAATTTTCACTTTCAAATTACGTGATCCAAAGTGTAGTGAATTTTGTTCGGACCGTTTGTACGGAGTAGAGAACTGCGCAGTTGAAACAAAAATCACGCTTGTGTCCACTTGTCTTTATAAGACTTTTGAAGACAGCAAGTTTAAGTTGTTTTTCTGTTTCTCTCCTTGTTCTTTTCATTCCTATCTAATCTACACCTGTACGCTATCCATTGCCATCGTTACCTTCAAGCCAAACGTCGCCTATAAAATGGCACAGGATATTGACAGAAATCAGCAAAGCCGAGAGAAACTAATAATTGCTCTTGACTTCGGTACCACTTATTCGGGAATCGCCTACTGCTTCGCCAGCCAGAGAGACAGAAAAGTTGGTGTCGTCACAGAATGGCCAAATAGTGAGTCTGCGCCCAAGATTCAAACTGTGATCAACTACCATGATTCGGGATCTCTCAGGTTCCCTAAATTCGATTGGGGGCCGTCGGTTAATCCTCTGATGGACCGTAATGCTATTGTTGCGGTGAAATTGATGCTTGATCCCTCCCAAGAGAAGCCGCTATATCTCCCCCCTTCTAGGAACATAAAGAAAGACATGAGAAATCTTCCAAAGCCGCCCGCCGAAATTTGCGCTGATTTCATGAGCGCAATGTACAATCATGCCCTAAGTCAGATCGGCAAGGAAATCAAGACGGCATATCTCGACATGTGTGAGAAAGAAGTTGTCTTGTCTGGTACTTGGACTTTTGTGTGCCATCTTTCATGCTTAGACTGCAAATGACTGACATGAGACATTTATCAGTACCCGCAGTATGGTCCGACACAGCCAAGGACGATACGCTGAAGGTATGAACTACCTCTCCCGAGTTGCACCTTTTTACAAAATCTAACTATAGATCCCATGTCAAGGCAGAAAAAAGGGCCGGTATGTGTCCGGCAACACTGGTCAAAGAGCCAGAAGCTGCTGCTTTGTGGACCATGCATTCACTTGGGTTCAGTCTGGACATTGGGGATGCCTTTGTGGTTTGTGATGCAGGAGGGGGGACAGTGGATCTCATCTCGTATGAAATCGTGGCCACGAAGCCTACTATAGAGCTCAAGGAGCTCGTTCCTGGGATGGGTATGACTGTGCATAATTTGTTCTTGTCCCATGACGGTCTGTTGTTAATCTTCGTTTGCTTGCCTAGGTGGTATGGCCGGATCCCTTGGGCTAAACAATCGCTTCTTGGAAGCTGTCAAGGATCTCGTTGGAGAAGATTAGTACAACGAGCTTCGAAAGACCAAAGCCCTTGCTCTAGCTCTGAAGACGTTTGACAAAGAAACCAAGAGAGCCTTCCGAGGCGACCCTAACTCGGAATACTTCATCGATTTTCCGATGGCAGACCTAGAAGACGACCCAATAGCGGGACTGGAAAGTAATACCTGGAGAATTACGGGGTGAGACAAAACACAAAACACTGGCAAATTCTGCCCTTTTTATTCTAATAACCCCAGAAATGACTTGCTCGAGATTTTCCGACCGCTGGTTTCAGACATCATAAACCTTATCAGGGACCAGGTCGAAAGCGTTCAGATCAAGAGGAATAACAAAGGCGTCACTGTTCGTGGAACCCGTTTTATTGGTTACTCGTATATTGCTTATATTTGTGGCTTCCTGACTTGTTTTTTTGCAGGGCATTTTCCTTGTTGGCGGGTTTGGCACCAGCCAGTACCTCAAATCCCGTGTCGAGCAGGAGTTCCCGGAAATCCAGGTGCTCCAGCCGACAGATGCATGGTCTGCTATAGCGAGGTAAGTAATGTTTATGATGGGCAAAAATAGTGACCGTTACTGCTGCTGACAATGTCGATACAGAGGCGCCGCGTTGAGCCGTCTTGTCACGGAGGCTCGAGTTGTATCTGTACAGGCAACAAAGCACTACGGCGTTGAAGTTTCTAGCATCGTAGACAGCGAACTCGACCGCGGCCAGCCCACAACGATTTCGTGCGATGGCAGTACAAGGTGCAAAACGGTAAGATAAATTCTGTTCCTTAGGAAACTTTGTCATCGACTGAAACTTTCAGATGCAATGGTATATCCGCAAAGGAGATGACATAGCGCGATATCAAAAGATCAGGTTTGAGTTTTTCAGGGATTATGATCACTGTACCCGCCTTTCGAGCTTCAGTTTTACAGACGCGCTAATTGAATGCTCGGACTCGTACTATCGCCCCAGCTCCCTTGCAATTGCCGTATTTGAGGACAGCCGGATAACAAGAGCAAACAACATATTTAGGGTCGCGCCAAGACATATGTCCAAAGGGCACCGTATACGCACCAACTGCTCTGTCAAACCCGATCTACGCAACATCGACAAGAAGCTCATCCGTATAAAAAAGAATTCAGAGGGTCAAACTTAGTACGTCGAACTGGCTCCATCGCTACAGCCGGACCGGCGATACTAACAGGCTGGCAGCTATGAAGTATGGTTTTTTCTTATAGTTACACTAGAATCTGCCGTGATGAAGTTTAGTTGTGAGGTCGATGGTAAAGAGATGGGCTCTGTTGTGGTGGATCACATGGGTGATGAGTGAATCAGCGTTAATGCGACCGCAGACGGAAGGGGATGGAAGCAGGAGAGAGTAGAACAGCCATACGCGATGGGTGATTCAGGCTGGTATAAAATAAGAAGGAAGTGACCTCATCAACTTGGAAGAAATTTTACATCCCGAAAACATTACATCTGGCAAAAAAAAAAAAAAAAAAAACGCATAGAGCAAGCACCTGGGCTTGTCTGCAAATCACATCCGCAGGTTTTAGTTATTAGTTTAGTGCCTATTTAGGACTAGTCACATGTCGTCGATACTCCACATCGGAACCGGAGAAAGCATCACCCATATCGTCCTGCTATCACGTATCGCAGGAGCTGAAGCCTGAACTGACCATTTCGACTCACCTATGCCGCTGCAGTGTTTCTGCAATCAACATCTTGGCACAAACATTACGGAAATCTGCAGGTTCGGCTGAGTGTGCTTGCGTCAACTGAAACCTCAACTAAGGTGACTGGCAGCGCAAAACGACCGGCTGGTGCCTTCCTCCAGAGTGACCCTGTGTCTTCGTCCGAGAGCGAGAAGTCTTGCCCGCCATGGCGAGCATAGAGGCTTCCAAGATTGACAAGGCGAACCACCTGCTGCTGGTATGCAATATTTCTTGTTCTTCTTTCATCTGCCATCTCCCAGCTCCTGTTCTCCGGCTCTTATGTCTCAGCAACTGTTCCCCCCTCTTTATCTGGTGGCGATTTGCCTGCTGACCGAATGTCATCGGCCTCAACACAGGACCAGCCGCTGCTCCGCCTTCCGTATGAGCTCCTACGAAACAACTTCCGGTCGGCACACTTCACGGTGGAGAAGGAGAGCGTGGCGGTGAAGAACGCGCTGCGGGAGGCGGCCACGGCCGGGCTCAACGGGCGGTCGTCGACGGAGGAGGTGCTGCGAAGCCTGGACGCCATGGTGGCGCGGATGCGCGGCGTGAAGCGCAAGCTGGAGTCGGGTGCGGCCGAGGAGGACCGGCTGTACCGGCAGGTGGACGCGCGGACGGCCCACCTGGCTGAGCTGGCCGACATGCACAGCCTCGACGACGTGGCCTACGAGGCGTGGAGCCGGCGTCGGCTCGACCGTCTGCTGGTTGACTACCTGCTCCGGCACGGCTATGCGGCCAGCGCGGAGGGTCTGGTGGAGGAGGACAGTTCCAGTAGCAAGAACGGCGAAAACGGAGCAGACGAAAAGAGCGGCGGCCAGAACGGTCAAAACGGTCAAAACGGCAGAAACGGTAGAGACGGCAGAAACGACAAAACCAGCTCGAGACCCGCCCTCCGCGACCTCGTCGACATGGACACGTTTGCCAACATGCGGCGGATACGCACGCGGCTGCTGCACGACCACAGCGTGGCCGAGGCGCTGGCTTGGTGCGCCGACAACAAGAAGGAGCTGCGCAAGATGGAGAGCCGGCTCGAGTTCATGCTGCGCTACCAGCAGTACATTGAGCTGGCGCGGACGCAGGAGCCGGCCCGGCTGGCCGACGCCGTCGCCCACGCCCGCCGTCACCTCTTCCCCTGGCACGCAAGCTTCCCGGACGAGTGCCGCCAGGCTGCCGCCCTGCTCTGCTACCCCCCGGCCGACCCGCCGCCCGAGTACGCCGCCCTCTGGAGCCTTGACCGCTGGACCGTCCTGGCCGACCTCTTCACCACCACCCACTACCAGCTGCTCGCCCTGCCGTCCGTCCCCCTTCTGCATCTCGCCCTATCCTCCGGCCTGTCCGCCCTCAAGACCCCGGCCTGCCACTCGTCTGTCCCAGCCGGCTCCACCCTACCGTCAGACGCCGACCACAACCACAACCACAACCACAACCACAACCACGATCACGACACAGCAGCAGCAGCAGCAGCAGCAGCCGATCCTCAATCTCACGCTACCACTTCTACCCCGACATTCTCCCCCTCCACCAACCAGGTCGGCGCGTCCGTCTGCCCGATCTGCTCACCCGAACTCAACGAGCTCGCCCGCTATGTGCCTTATGCCCACCACAGCAAGAGCCACGCGGAACAGGACACCATGATGCTGCCCAATGGCCGCGTCTACAGCCTGGCACGGCTGGACGAGTACGCTCGCAAGTCCGGCCTGGCTCCCGGCCTCATCAAGGACCTGCGCACCGGAGACGTCTACCCCGCCGACCAGCTCGTCAAGGTGTTTATCTTCTAAGGGTGGTGATTTCTAAAACGAGGAATACGGAGAAGCGGTTCTATCTGTCCTCTACGCCTCTATATTCCACGTTGCACTATACTTTGTTTGCTACCTCTTCTTACGATATCACCCTCAGCTTGGGATAGTTCGGCTTGCTACAGGGAAACGGCTCGGGACGGCGTTTAGTTATTATTCAGTTCGTCTTATCTGCGCGGGCTCTCTACTTCATTTCACATAGCGACCAATATCCATTCCCTTTTTCCAGATTACTACTGAGAGCAACCTGCCCGTGCCGAGTGAGAAGAAGAATAGCCCCTTTTCCGTCCAACGGAAGGGGCTATCATGAGTAAAGCTATACAGCGTATAGAAGGGATAACGAGAAGAAAGACACGACGCAGGTTAAGCAAGAACAATCAAACAAAACGTAAAAGTAAAGATACAAGAACACCATTGCCCCATCCCTTCCTTTTCCCTCGCCGTGAAAAGAGGAACAGAAAATAAATACACCAGAGTAAACCAAGGGAAGCCGGTGGTCAGAGAAGGACGCCCGAAAACAGAGAAACATGACATACAATGGGGCAGGCCTCCAGCGATAGACGAAGCTACCGACTTGGCATCGTCGACGTGGCCCGTCATCGCTCCTCAGCCCCCTCACCTCCGCTTTGTCCCCTCCAGGCGGCTAATGCGTCGTAGAACCTTCTCTTCCTGTCCTCCAGCGCCGCTCAGCCGCCAACGCAAATCAGATACAAGAGAAATCAGTCCCATTTGCTCCGAAACCGAGGACACCGCCCATTTATGCTTCTGCCTCTTCTTCTCTTTAGTTGCTTTTTTTTCTTTTTCTCTTCTTTCCTTTCTCCTCTACCGGTTCCCTCCAAAGGCGAAGCTGCCAAACACGCCTCCTCCTCCGCCAGGCGTCATGGGCCCCATTCCCATGCTGTTCGTGTTGTGGCTGCCTGCTGCCGGCGTGCTCACCAGCCCGACTGTGGTAGTGTGGGGTGTGCTGGGCGTCCCGTTTCCGTTCGGTGTACCATTCGTGGCAGCAGAACCACCGCCAGTCCCGTTGACACTGCCGGCCGGGTCCGTAATAGCCACGCCGCCGCCGTTGGCTCCAGAGCTGTTGCCGACGCCGATGCCACCACCAGAAGCGTTGCCGCTGCCATTGCCGACACCGACACCGCCACCTGTGCTAAACCCCAGCGTGCCGCCCAGGCTGGAAACGGGCGCAATGTCCGGTACCATCAGCCCCCACACCTTGCCGACCTGCTCGTCGGGAATCTCGCCGTGGAAGATCTTCTCGCGCATCTGGAAAAAGACGCGGCCCGTCAGCAGGCTGTCGGAGCCAGCCTGGTGGGCGGCACCAACGCGCTTGACCTTGAGCGCCTCGGCAATGTTCTCGAGCCCAGACTTGTGCTCAAACTTCTGCAGCACCTCGGCCGACGCCTGGTCCGCAGGCGTCAGCTGGCCCGAGTTGTGCAGGCGGATGGCGTGCTTCATCAGGTGCTTGACGTCGTACGTGGACGGGAAGTAAAGCTTCATAATCTGGTCAAACTCGATCTCGTCGCTCGGCAGCGGTTTGCAGTGCAGCAGCTTGGTCAGGTAGCCAAAATCGTAGCCGCCATGGAACGAGATCCAGTGCACGCTCTCAAAGCACACGAGGCCTGACGGGATCAGCAGCGCCGCAAAGTCCATTGGGTCGATGCCGTCGCGCTCCATCACGGGGAAGTCGATCCCCGCCTGCACCAGCGAATCGATCGACGTCTGGTTGTACATGTCGTCCTTGAGCGAGAACTTGAAGTTGAACTGCCACGAGTACGGCAGCGCCCCCGCCTGCACCCCGGCTCGCCGCCCAGCCATGGCCGCCCCGAGCGGTCCGCCCAGCTCTACGGCAGAGTCAGTCGACACCGGCCGTGGCGGTGGCGTCTCGCCGTCCTCGTTGAACAGCGTGATGCCGATCTGGATGACCTTGAGCAGGTCGACGTTGGTCCGCAAACATTGGTAGTGGTAGTCGCTCTTGCCGCGGAAACTGCCCATTGGCCGTGATACTACACCCGGAAACTCTGTGTCCTGTGGGGCGAGAGACGGCCGTCAGCTGGGAACCTATCATGCAGCCAGCACAAAGAGCTGCTGTCGGAAGCGCCAGAACTCACCATGGCAATGTACGGGTACCTGTCCACCAGGTCTCGCAGCGCCGCCATCTCCTCTTGCAGATTGTGCTTCCACACTTCCCGTATCCTGCCCTTGGTCTGCATCCGGCTCGGATGTGGCTCGCCCAGCACCTGCAGCTGCGGGTGGTGGCCGTGGTGCTGGTGTGCAGCTGCCGCCGCTGCTGCTGCCGCCTGTACTTGCTGGTGGTGGAGCTGCTGCTGCTGTTGCTGGTGTGATTGCTGCTGCTGTTGTTGCTGCTGCGCAGCCTGCTGTGCCGCTTGTTGTTGTTGCTGCTGCTGCTGCTGCAGCTGGGCCCCGTGGGCAAATCCCATCCGCGCTGCCTGGCTTGCGAGCCCGGAGGCATCGGCACCCACACCAAAGCCACCGCCAGGGTTCATGCCGCCGGCCGCTGCAGCTGCTGCCGCGAGGCTCAGCGCACCATTTCCACTAAAGGGGCTATTTAGCTGAGCTGCCGCCGCTGCCGCTGCCGCTGCTGCTGCAGCATTGGGATTGAGATAGGAGGGCTGGCCGAGAGGGTGCTGGGCGCCCGGGTGGCCGGCCTGTGGGTGCGTGGAGAACTGCTGGTGGTAGGGCGAGATGGTGTTGGGCCCGCTCTGGAACCGCGACACCGGCGGAGGCATGCTATACTATTGCTGATATCTCTAATCCCAGTAATACATGGAGGGGGCGAGAAATCGAGGCGCCTCAGGAAAAGCACAGCTGCACGACAAAGGGATGAGTTTGTCTGTGTGTCCGTGGTCGTTATGCCTTTGTTCGATCTATCTGTTGCTTCCTCGCGAGCTAAGATACGGCGATTGGATGGGTTCTGCAGGCGAGCAAAAACGGCATGTCAGAGTCGAGTCTGTTTAGGGTGCAATTGGGCACCAAGTGAGCGGGAGCTGGAAAGGCGCCGTCTCGAGACAAGGGCAGATACTGCCCTCCCTCATAAAAACCTACCGTTGGACGTTTCTGCAATGGCTGCCGGCAAAATTATAAACGAAACGCGGTCGCGCTGAAAGTTGTGTGCCGGACTTTGAGCAAAGAAAAAAAGAAAACGGCTGATCTGCAAGGCTGTGCGGTTCCGGTCGTGGTCGTTGGCAATGTGCAAGTTTACGGGGGGGACGCAGCTTTGTGGGCAGAGACGAAAATAAGCACTTGATGGAGACTTTTGTCATTGCCAAAGTCTCTCCCTCTGTGCTTTGGAGGGCGCTTTGCGAGGTCCAAGCATCGCTGGTTCGTGGGGAGGTGGCACGCACTTCGGGTAATCTGCTAATCCGGATCCTGGCTCTGATCCGTCCCACTCTTTCCTCTTACTACGAGTATGTACATATCGCACGTGACTTTTCTCATTCTCTCTCTCTCTCTTGCTCTTACAGTAATAGTACGAGTACATAGTAACGACCGAACCACCGCCTAAAACGGGAACGACGGTCTTGGCCCAATCCGAAGCGTCTGATTATTTCGCGGGCCTCTTTTGCCAAAAGTCAATCTCTCAATTTCCACGTGCCCGCCCGTCCACCACGAAACCCGCAACGTCCCGGCGACCGCAAGACTCACGCCACGTCCAGCTTTGTCCGCCCACCGCCCTTTTTCTTTCTTCTGTCCGGCCAATTGATCAACATGCATCCGACAAGGTGAGCGAAGGAACAGTGAAGCTGCACAGAGAGAGAGAGAGCCAAGAAGAAGCCGACAGACGGCGGCTCCAACGACCCGGCCAAGCCTGGACAGATCAAAGCATGCAAGCTGACCCGCTACCTTACAGACTACTCCGGTCACATGGCCAGGAGCACAACATCACCGGCTTCGACATCAAGGCCCTCCACAAGGCGAGCTCTCCGCCGCGGTACGACCCATGGGAGCGGTAGTAAGTTTTGGCGTCAATCTTGTCCCCTTTTTGTTACTCTTCGCTTCTGTTTCGTCTCCCCGCCGAGATTGACACGTCCCTCCAGCGAGGCCTGGCGCTACCAGGGCCACTTCACCCGGTGGAACCGGTTTAAGCGCGGATTCCCCGGTCTCGGCATCGCTACCGTGGCATTCGCCGCATACTGCGGCTACGAGCACTTCTTCCTGGGCGGCGACGACCACGGCCATGGCCACGCGGAGGAGCACCACTGAGCGGCTTTGAGCTGGCTGCGGGGAACTAACTACGGGGAAGGAACGGGCTATTGACGCCCAATTCTTTATGTATATAAATGGGAGCGTGGCCGACGGACAAATACGGCAGAAATACAACAGTCATGAAAAAAAGGGAGCAGAACATTCGTTCCACGTAGCAGCTCTCTAGGAGCGCTTCCCTGTTCTATTTCGCCTACCGAGGAACCAAGACCAGCGAGGGCAAGGGTAAAAACAAACAAAGCTTTGTTGCCAGAGTGCCCATCCGATATACAAGATACCCCCGGCCAGATACCCGACCCCCCAGCCTACATCCACCTAGATCCATACCGTAATCGGTCTATTCTCAGTCTTACAGATCGGACAAAAAGTATTATGCGCTAATCAAAGACAAAATAAAAGAAGAGAAGAAAAGATAAAAGGGGTGGGACCAAGCCTAATACCCAATGTTGATGCCGTGGACAGCATCCAGCGCTCCCTCGACGGCCACCTCCAGCTGGCCGACGCGCTGCTTCAGGTGCTTGTTCTCGTCCCGCAGCACGCTGACCGTGTTCCAGGCAAAGCTGACGTCTTGGCCGCGGCAGTTGCGACAGCTGGATGGTCCGCGGGCCTCGGGGTCCTCTTCCTTCATCGCTGCCGTCACGTTCTTGACGAGCTTCTGAAACGTGTTTAGCGGCTGCGACGAAGAAGAAGATGACAACCCTTGCTGCTTCGCCCCTCTTAAAGAAGAGGACGAGGAGCCCAGTGCTGCGACTCGCGGGTGCGCTACTACCGCAGCGGCCGCCGATGTTGACGAAGTCGCATCGACGCTGTCGTAGTTGATGCTCGCCGCGGCAATGGTCGGGCTTCTCGAGCGGGAAAATACGCTGCTCTCATCATCGGGTGTGCTCTCCTCGTCGCCCTCATCCGAGTCATCGTAGCTACCGTCGGACTTGAGACTCTTTCGCCACATGTTTTGCTGTTGTCGTTGTTGCCGCTTTTGCTGCTGTTGCCGCTTTAGCTGCCGCTGGGCCGCCTCGACACCCAGATCTTCCGATATGGAGATCGCAGTCGTCGTCTGGTCGTCGTCTTCGTCGTCATCGACTCTTACGACGGTCGGTGTCATTGGTACGCCTGACATTCCCGACATCAGCATCGCTCGCTCCTGGGCACGGGCCTGCTTTTCGGCCATCAGTTCGTCGCTGAGAGCCTTCATGTCCTTCTCTTGCTGGGCAACCTTCCGCGCCATGCCCTCGAGCTGCATTTTAAAGTTCTGGACGCGTGTCTCGGCCTCCTCGAGCTCCTCGTCCCGAGCGCCCTTCTCGGCCGCAAGGTCCAGCATGGCCACCGTGCGCTGGCGGTAGGCTGCCTGGAGGCGCATCAGGGTGCCGGCCGCGTTCGTCTCCAGGTTCTTGAAAGCTGACGGCGAGAACGCGTCCCGGTCCGACGGCTGGCCCGACGGAAACAGGGCAGCGCCAATGTCGAGATGGTACAGCTCGTCCTCCTCCAGCACCTGTCGCCTGCCCGCAGCAGCGGCGCCGGGACTCATCGGATACTGCTGCTGCTGTGTCAAGCGCGAGAGGGTGGCCGACATGGACATGGCGAACTGGGAGAGGCGCGAAGGCGACGTGGCGTTGGGCAACCCCAGAGATGGGGTTGGTGCCGGGCTGCGGGGCGTCGCTGACCTGTCGCTTGCCAGAGACATTGTCCGGATCTTGCCGCCCACTGCACCGTCGCGTAATACAGTCAGGGAAGACGGCTCTGGCGTCGTGCCTCTCGTCTGCATGCCACGGCTCGGGCTGCTTGGCTTCGATCCGCGCGAGAGCCAGGAAGACAGGCCGCCTCCTGTCACAGGGCTGCTGGTGTCGGCGTTGGTGTTGGCGTTGGCGTTTGCGGTCCTGTCTCTGTTTCTGCTTCTGCTGCTCGTGTATGTCGTGTAGATGTTGGTGCCTCGTCTTGTTCTGTCGTCTGCGAGATATGATCCCATGATGTGGTCGTCCTGTTCGTCCTCGTCTTCGTCCTCGTCATCCTCGTCGTCGTCCTCGCTGCTACTGTCGCTGACGCTGACGCTGTCGCTGTCACTACTGCCACTGCTGCTGCGTTCCTCCTCCTCTGCCTCTCTGTTGTGGCCGTAGACGTTGGCCGTATTGTACACCGGTATCGGCGGTCGAGCTGGCGCTGATGACCGCTCTGGCGAAATGGCCCGCCCCAGAGACTTGCCGATTGACGCAACAGCCGGAAGCAGATTGGGGATGGACTGCTGGCGGTGGTGGGAAAGAAATGCCCGCGAGGCCGACCTGAGCGAAGGGAAAGGCGACGAGGCGGGTGGGGGGGTGGCCGCTGGGGGTGCATCCACATTGGCAAAGCCGTTGTGGTACTCCTGCAC
>JRUC01000229.1:0-29454 GCA_000806385.1 Leptographium procerum
TACAAAGAGTCGATCGTTCGTCCGAGCAAGAGCTGAGCAGAGCTGAGCTGGTCCAAGTTGAGCTGAGCTGGGGGGGGGTGAAGTGGAGTGTGAGCGAGGCAGACACAAGACAGTCCGACCATCGCTTTCCAGATCTGCCCCTCAGTAATTAACAGGTGTCAGTCGATGACACGTGACCGAAGCGGACCCCATCTACATACACAGATAAGTATGTACATAGTATGTAGCGTGTCTTGCTATATAAGATACGCCATCTGCAGGATGGGCACTCCCGCAGCAGAATATCTGCCGATGTCTTTCTTCTGCCGCTGTGTCTCGCCATGACACGTCCTGTCATCTCGTCTGGTCGTGCAGCTGGTTCAGCAGAGGAAGGACACGGCCAAGTCTTGCATGTTGCTCCGCGGTACACAAGATAGAACGGCGGACAAGTCCTTCAGTCCTTGCGGGCAATTGCTGTGGTTGCCTTTCCCTTCGTCTTCAATTTTCGTTTTCTTTTTTCCGGAATACTTCGTACCTGCCTCTCTTTCTGCGTCGCTCTTTCCCTCGTCCTCGTGCCCTTTTCCTTGCTCCGCCCTCGCCCTTTCCCTCTGCATAGCACTACGAGTACGTATCTTACCACATCCGCTGCCCACTATTAAAGCGCCACTAAGGTGGGCGCGCCCGGTGGCTGGGCAATCCAGCCAATGGCTGGCAAAGACAGGGGGGAAGGGGCTGTTGAAACGTGTTTCAGGCATTTAGGGCCACATTGGACAAAAAAATGGCACCTGCTACTACTTTTAAGAGGTTGCTGGCGATTTCGAGCTAACGGTCCCTGCAGTAAAAGTGCCTTGCGGGTTTTGCGTTGTCTTCTGCGCGGCCACTTCCCCTGTTTTTCCCTTTCTGATGATGTATGCAGGAGAACACCGAATAATGTTATCTAGTTGTCGTCATTTGTGAAATGTGACGAGATTGCTCGTCCTCCTTTGCGTTTCGTTCGCCCCCGCCTTGTCAGACGGACGACAGGTGGGCTGGAGGAACCATCCGTCCTCCCGTCTGGTCGTGCTTGTGGTCGTGCTCGTCTTCCCTCATCCCATTTCCCGTTCCCTCAGGAATGGGAGTCCCGTTTTCCTCGGCGTTGGCGCCAAGGGAGAAAAAGCCATCTGCAGTAGACGTCTGCTAGCACCCTCCCTCTAGACTTGGCAGGACGTCGAAATTTGTATTATGTCGGCCAGTCTCCTATGTATGTATCATTTCAATAAGTAGAATTCTGCGAGTTTGTGGATCCCATTTTTTCTTGAGTATGCATATCGTTGATGCAGAACGTCTGTGGTAAAGTCAAAGCAAAAAAAATGATAAAATAAATATGAAAAAGTAAGAAAGGACCCAAAAAGGGGGGTTACTTCCAGCTTCCTTCCTCCAGACGGTCGATCCCCCAAAAACTGGCCCCCATCTCGGCGACGGGACCCCTGGTTGCCGCACCTCTGTCGCCCTAGTACCGAACAGGAAAAAGGCTCTCGGGGCTGGCTGTTCCTGCTGTGAACGCCCTCTCCAGGGGGTTCCATACATAGTAGGACGGCGGTTGCAGCCGGGGGGGAGGGGCGATAACTCTTCTCGATCCGCCCGCCTACGAAGCATATCCTCTGTCTCTCCTTTGCCTTGGTCCCATATCCTTGTCCGTCTCTTCTTTGGCTCTATCAACCCTAAACAGCACGCCCCTGGATAGCCAAGGAAGAGTTGCCCTTAATCTATTCCGTTTGATAGCCCCCCGAAAGAAAGGAAGAGAAAAGTAAAGAATAAGGAGGGAAAAAAAAGACAAAATAAGGCAGAGCCAATAGGCGTGCTCCGTACTACAGTACACTCGTACGTGTGCATGCGTGTCTGTCTGTCGTAGTGCGATGCCCCACGGGCTGCCTTCCTTGCAGTCCCAATCTGATGTCCAAGTTGACGAGTAGACTCCCACAGACAATGGGTCCCGATGTGCTTCCTTCGCCAGGGGGGTCCCTCGTCCACCCCCCTCTCCCTCCCTTGCCTTGAGCAACCCTACCATCATAGTATCGTGTGTGCTCTTATAGCCCTCTCTTTCCCCTTTCGGTCTTCCTTCCGTTCTCTCCTCCTTCTCTCCTCTTGCTGCGATGCTGCTTGCTCCCGAGTAGAGAGCTTCCACAACCGGGTATCTTTTCCCTCCTTTCGCCTTCACTTCTTGGCTGCACACTCCTTTCTCTCTTTCTCTCCACGCTCCTTTTCTGCCTCTTCTCTTCGGTTGTACCGACTGCTTTTCCATTCTTTTCTTTGCCCTTTACCGTTGGTTTCATCCCGAACAAAACGCTTCCATCCCTTGATACAGCTCTCTTTCACCAGCCAAAAAGACAAAAACTCAGAGACCGGTGCTCGTTTTCTCTTCTGCCAGACTCCGTTTCCTGCAGGGCTCGCCATACCACAAGACTCCTCTCTACCAGCATCATCATGCCGTCTCTCAAATCTGTCATCGCTTTGGCGGCCGCCGTTGCGCCGGCCTCGGCCTTCTGGCGCATGGAGTGCCGCGGCGTAGCAGGCTACTACCGCATGGATCCCATCGTGTCGCCGGGCGAGCCTTCCGAGCATCTGCATTCCATCCTAGGTTCTGGAGGTAAGTTCTGAAGTAGTTCTCTAGCTCTCCCCTCTCTTCTCTTCCTTTTCTCATCTCTTACATATCTTCAGGCTTCAGCGAGTCGGCAACCTACGATGACCTCAATGACAGCAACTGCACGTCTTGCCTGGTCACTCAGGACAAGTCTGCTTACTGGCATCCTGCGCTGTACTTCCAAGACTCGACAACGGGCGAGTTCGAGCTCGTCGGACAGGTCGGCGGCACCCTGGCGTAAGTGCACTGCATCGATATACGACTGAGTCCTGGGGACTGGGGACCGACAACTGACAACTCTTTCCACTCTAGTTATTACCTGCTCTACACAGGCAACGGTAACTCGAGCATCACGGCCTTCCCCGCTGGCTTCCGCATGATCGCCGGCGACCAGACTCGGCGCAGCTACACGGCCGGCAACGTGGAGATGGTGGATCCGCCCAAATCGGAGTGGGCCGCGCTGAAGCAGACGACGCAGGACGTGCTTGCGCAGCGGGCGCTCGGGTTCAACTGCCTCGACTACAGCGCGGACGCCGAGGCTTCGCTGTACCGCCACTTTTTCCCCAACAAGGCGTATCTGGACGCGAACTGCCCCGACGGCATCCGCTTCGAGCTCATGTTTCCATCGTGCTGGAACGGCGTGGACAAGGACTCGACCAACCACCGGGACCACATGGCCTATCCCGACCAGGTCATGTCTGGCGACTGTCCCGACGGCTTCCTCACCCGCGTGCCCAGCCTCTTCTACGAGACCATCTGGGACACGGCCTCGTTCGCCAGCCGGTCCGGCGAGTTCGTCATCTCCAACGGCGACCTCGAGGGCTTCGCCTACCACGGCGACTTTATGATGGGCTGGGATGAGGGCGTGCTGCAGGAGGCCGTCGACACCTGCACCAACGAGTCCGGCGAGATCGGCGACTGCGCCGTCTTCGACATCCAGACGCTCGCCGAAGCCGAGAGCTGCAAGATCGCCGAGCCCGCCACCCTCGCCAGCGACGACGCCAGCGGCCCGGCCTCCAGCCTGCCCGGCGACGTCGCCGTCTTCGGCTCCACCATCGTCGCCACCATGCTCGCCACGTACAACCCCTCGCTCACAGACGTGGTCCTTGCGACCGAGACCGATGTCAGCGCAGCTGCGCCCACCTCAGTCGTCAGCGCAATTGTCAGCGCAGTTGTCAGCGTAGTGTCCAGCGTCGCTGACGGTCTGAACAACAACGTGTTCGTGTCAACAACAACAACAGCAGTAGCAGCAGCAGCATCAGCATCGCTGGCGCCAACCGAGGAATCCTTCACGGCCGCGGCCGCTCCCTCGCTGTCCGCCTCAAGCGTCTCCAGCGTACCCACTGTTGCCAGCATGTCTAGCGCCCCTAGCGTCTCCAGCTCTTTCAGCTCCAGCACGCCGGCCACTCCCAGCACTTTCATCACGGCTAGTTCTCCCGCCTCCTCTAGCGCCCCGGCAGCTGTGACGTCTGCCGTTACTGCCGTCGTTCCCAACGGTGCCTACAGCACCGAGTATGTGACAAGCGACGGCGCCGTGACAGAGGTCCTTTGGTACCAGGCCACAGTCTATGAGACCCAAGACGAGACGTCTACGGTCACAACGACCGTGCTAGCTACCGTGACACCCGCGGCTGCTGTGAAGGGCCGCCATCTGCACAACCACATGCGCCGGCACGACAGACGGCGGCGTCACAACTAGATCGCGTAAGCGAGCGGAGCAGAAAACAGGCGGCGACCTGGGTGAGAGAGCCGCTGTCTGGCATGCCGGCTGGCCCGAGGTGCCATTATTTATGCATGAAGCGAAGTTTCGATTTTTAGACCGAGCAAAAATGAAGAATAGCGTCTCCTACATCCTGAATTAAAACCAGCGCTGTCGGTTAAAGTATTTGATCGCATTGTTTGTGGCCTTCCGTGTGTGCTATTCTAGGTTTTTTTCTTTCTTTCGTATCGTCTGTATTGTCTGCATTGTCTGCATGTCTGCATGTCTGCATGTCTGCATTCTTCGTGGTGCCGCCGGCTGTTGATGGTCATCTGCGGGCCGATGATCATCTGCGAAGCCCCATGACCTTTGACCAACTTTATCCCAGCGTTTTAAGACTGCCCATTACATTCCGTAATCCTTGCACAAGTATAAACTGTAATCGCCAAACAAAGCAAACTCAAGCGACTCCCCTGCTGGCTCTGCTGCCGATAAAATGTCGTTGGAATGCAGTCATAAAGGCCCAGTGTTAGCGTCCGAGGAGGCTGGCACGCAGGTTTATGTCGTCCACGACGACACATTCCAGCACTGCTGGATGTTGTTTATCGGCCGCCAGTCGATGGCCAGACTGCTCGGTTAGTATTAATTCTGTCGTGGCTGCTATGGGGAGGCTGGCTTCTGCTTGCCACTTCTTCTTATCAACCTTACACACGATATTTCCCCCAAGCCAGCGATCTAGAGCACGAAGAGTATGCCTCTCGGCAATCAGCGAACCCTCGACGGTCATATTCACGGCGGCTCGGCTAGCTCTCTCATCACTTACCATTAACTGTCTTTCACTCCCATATCGTCGAGTCAGTGCACGGAGGTACTGCTCACTCTTCTGCTTGGCTGTTTTGTTGTTTGTTTGTTTGCTTTTATCGTCGATTACTCTCGACTCTGTCATTGCAGCGACCCCAATCCACGGTATCTCTCGACGAACTCTATTATACCCAACGTCTTCGCCACCATGTCGTCTACATCAACAGCGGTTGGCGGTGGCTCTTCGCTCAGTGTTGGCGTCATTGTGGCCATTGCCGTCGTCGGCACTGTTGTGGTGGCTGCGCTCGGAGGCGTCTTGTGTGCGTATACAGCCCACCGGAGGCGCCAAAGGCTACACGAGCGCCGGATTCAGAGAACAAAGGGGCATGAATCGTCACAGACAGCCCTCCACCCTGGTGGCCTGCCGATGGACGATGCCTCAGCGAAGGCGGCGGTAGAGGCAGCCACCCGCTACTTCAACCCGGCAACGGTGGTGGCCAGCTCTCCTGCTGATAGGTGGTCGCTAGATGGTGACAGCGAGTTTGAAGGCACGGGATTCACATGGTGGTGGCGGTGCCGGTGGCGGCGGTTGCTGCGCCGGCAGGACCGTCCGGAGGTTAAGCTGGGCCAGATCGGCGAGCTACCGCTATTTGGCAGCAGAGATGACAGCCATCAGGCGCAGCAGCCACGCACGCGCAACAAGCTTCAGAGGCCGCGGCCGGCGGCACCCAAGATCGTCTCGTCGTCCAACTTCTCGTTCATGCCCATGCCGATGTCGATGCCCGAGGAGTTGGCAGCTAGAAAGAGAAGCGGCAGCAATGCTGTCGATGCCAGGCAAGACGGCGTGACGCTTTCGAACGGACTGCTTCCTCAGCGGCCTGCACCACCACCACCACAGCTGCGACTCATCACGCCAAGCACAGCACAGACAAGCCCTATCAGAGGCGGCGGCCCCGGTGCTGTGTCGCGACCGCTAAGCGTGGCGAGCGTGTCGATGCCAAACGTGGCGTGGACGCAGCAGCAGAAGATGGACTACCAGAACCAACAGAACATGCAAAACATGCAGAATCTTCAGAATATGCAGAACCAGCAGAATCATATCAACGGCCAGCAGCTGGCAGGCACGCCCTATGTTTATGCGGGTGGCTCACAGCAGCCGGTTGCGCCTGCCCCGAACGGCTCGATGGTGCGGCCGGTCCTTCCTCCCCTGATCATTCCAGCACAGAACGGCCAACAGCCACAGTACCAGCCACATCCGCAGCAGTGGCTCCAGCTACAGCTGCAACTGCAACAGCAGCAGCAGCAGCAGCAGCAGTTCCAGCAGTACCAGCAGGCACAGCGGATGCCAACCCGGTCGCACCGTTCGGTACCGCAGAAGCTGAATCTGTCGACAGACTCGGCATTGTCGGAGATTCTGCGGTCGACGGAGAAGCGGCTGCAGCAGTTGCAAGCACAGTCGCAGACGCAGCCGTCGTGCGCAGACATTGCAGCAGCGGCAACAGCGGTGGCAGCTGCCAATCCGTACACGGGCGACGAGGATGACGACGTGTTCACGTCGGCGCCGACGCTTGCACGGCAGCGGGAGCAGTGCCGCGTTGAGGAAGCCGCAGTGCGAGAAGAAGCAGCAGCGGCGGCAGCTGTAGAGGACGCAAAGGCCGCTGAAGCCGCAGAGGCCCTGGAGATCCAGGAGAGCCTGCGCAGCTCGCAGAGAAGCGGCGTGTCCGGCGTGTCCGGGCATTCGGATGCTGACAGCATGTTTGTGGACGACAGGCGGCGCAACGGCGGCGACGACGGTGCCGATGAAGACGCCACGACCACGGCACTGTCGAGTCCTAGCCGCAGTCCAGCTCGGATGGCCGATATCAGCGGCAGCAGCAGCAGCAGCACGATCACAGCCCCGACCACGGTCTCGGCTGCAGCTGCGGCTGCAATACTTGCCCCGCCGAAGATGCTGTTGGTGCCGGGAGCAAAAGCGACAGCGACAGCAACGGCTACGGCTGCAGCTGCGGTTACAGAACCGGCAGAGCACGATCCTGCAGACGCGAGCACGTCGCCCGACTCCAGGTCGTCGTCTGCGTACTCTTCGCCGCCGTCGACGCGGTCGTCACTATCGACCGTGTACAGCGCGGACGAGCGACCCGAGGCGGCCAAGGACGTGGCGGGCCTGGGCATCACGATGGTGATGAGTGGTGGTAGTGGCAGTGGTAGTGGCAATGACGGCGTCGTTGGCGCAAACAAGCGTGGCATCTTCATGCAGCTGCCGGCATGGCAACAACAACAGCAGCAGCAGCAGGCACTAAAGCCGCAGGGTCCCCGGAGCAACAACGGGATCCGGGGCTCATTTGGTAGCGCCGTAGCACCTGTTCTGGCTGCTCCAGCTGGCTCTACATCGGCTACAGCACCCCTTCTGCTGCAGCAGTCCAGCAGCCGAGGCTCTGCCGTGGCACGGACGTCGCCCGTCCGCCTGCTCGTGACTAGCCCGACGGCCGAGAGCCTGACGGGGTCATCGCCGGGGAAGCGCCGCAACGTGACAGCAGACGTGACCGACATGGCCGAAACGGCGCACGTGCAGATTGCCGAGGACGTTTCCGCTACAGGTGCAGTAGAGGCAGATGAGCGACGTCAGCAGAAGCAGCAGCAGCAGCAGCAGCAGCAGCAGCGGAGACAGAGCCTGACGCTGCCGAGTACGCAGCTTAACCTGGCGAGCCGCGTGGAAGCTCTGCCAGACGTACCGGAAAACGCGGAGGCGATCGGGGCGGCCGGCCTGCACCGATCAGTGAGGCCACTGCCTGCGGCACCTTCTCGGCTGTCAGCAGCATCACTGATGCAGCAGCAGCAGCAGCAGCAGCAGCAGCAGCAGCAACAGCAACAGCAACAGCAGCAGCAACAACAGCAACAACAGACCGACAACCGGGCATCTACGCTGACCACCAACAGCCTGCTGGCTACGGCGGCCGAGCTGCGGCGCATGAACAGCGTCGCACACAGCGAGGCATCGACCGTGTACAGCGACACCACCAGCACGTCACCGCCGCTGCCAGCGCCGACGGCCGCCTTCTCGCCTGTGTCTTCACTAGCCGGAGAGGCAGCGGCGTCAGACAAGAGCCTAGTGTCTCTGCAGCGTGGCGGCCGGCGCAGCCGCCTGAGCGGCGCGCAAGATGGCAGCAAGCGCAAGAACCGGGCCAGCGTGACGGGCAGCCGCCACTACCTCTCGCTGGGAGCCAGCGTAGGTAGCGTTGGCAGTGTTGGCAGTGTTGGCAGTGCTGCCGGTGCTACCGGTGCTTCCAGTTCCGCATCTGCTACAACAGCTGCAACCGTTGTCGGTGTTGAGCGCAGCAGCAGCAGCAGCGACAAGGAGAACGACGGAAAGGAGACCGTGGCTGAAGGAGTCAGCGACGTTGGCACGGCATTGGCGGCCAAGCGGCAGCGTCCGTTCTCGTTTGTTGGCGCCGCGCGAACGCCTACGATCACGACAGGAGGCAGCCGCTTCGGAGAGACGGGTAAACGCACTCCCAGCCGGGTCGTGATCAGCAACAACAACAACGGCGTCGTCGGCGGCGGCGGCAACAATGTCAAGACGCCGGGCAGTCGGTCCCCAACCAAGGCTAAGCTGGCCGGCCGGACGCCCTCACACGGAACACCCACTCGTACGCCCACGCGCACACCTACGCGGCCTAGCCCGGGGCAGCGCGGTAGCCTGGGTCTGTACGATCCTGACGGCTTCCTGATCGGCAGCTCTCCGGTGGAGCGGACAACATAAGGGGACAAAACGGGAGAAGCACGAGAGACGAGAGAAGAACGGCAGGCGGGACAGACAAGTGTAGATAGGATAAGGTAGGATAGATTGGACAGACGGGGAGAGAGCAGGAAAGTTGGCTGCATATAGCGTGAGGCCCAGTTGGAGACGGGCATTCTTGTAAATACCCAGTACATAGCAGTGAATAGTTTTTGTGTTTGCGTGCATTTGCGTAGTCTTATGGAGTTCTCATTGTTTTCTGTATTGTTTTGTAAATGCAAAAAATAGATTCCAGTTTCGCAAATAGTTGCGATCAGCTCCTACTTGAGTGGCCTCATTGTTTATCTACGTATGTTTCATTCAGTAGATTAACGCATCTTTCTTTTTCTTTTCCTCTCTCTCTTTCTTTTTCTTTTACGCAAATATCACCGTGATGCATTGAGGCTGTGTTGTTGGCTTCTGACTTTCAGCCCATCTCAGTTTCCTCTTTTTATGTCCGCCTTCTCTCGCCGCACCGAACGCGATTGGTCTGCGGTTAAGGCAAAAGCAGTAGTAAGGCTGCAGAGTGCGCCTTCCTCCTTCAGCTCCTTCTGCCTCTTTCCTCTTCTGTCCATCCCCTCTCCTCGTCTACTCCTGTCCTTCCTTCCCTTCTCCTCTTTTCCCATATCCCTTCTTCTCTGACCCCTCTCCCCCTCTTTCTTTCTCTTTTCCCATCTTCCTCTCTTCTTCCTATCGCCATGGCCCCCATCCCCACCACTGGCGGCCCAAAGGTGATCCTCTACCATCAGACGCACCACACGCCCGCCGGCGAGCCCATCTCAGTGCTGCCGCTGCTGCGCCGCGATGACGGCCTATCTGACGGCAGCAGCGCCTGCTCTCCATCGGTGACTCACGTGATCGTCGGCGCCATCCACCTCAATGACGACCCGGCTGCGCCGACGCTCAACGACCACCACCCGGACCACCCGCGCTTCGACGTGCTGTGGTCCGAGGTGCGCGCCCTGCAGCAGGCCGGCGTGCGCGTGCTAGGAATGCTGGGCGGCGCTGCAAAGGGGAGCTATGCGCGGCTGGACCTCGATCCGGACCTTGATCCAGACCAAAATCCGGGGAAGGGAGTCTCTCCGGCCGAGTTTGAGGCCCACTACGCCGCCCTGCATGACCTCGTGCGCCGCCGCCGCCTGGACGGGCTTGACCTGGATGTCGAGGAGCCCATGTCGCTCGCCGGCGCCGTCCACCTGATCGACCGGCTGCGCGCCGATTTTGGCCCTCGCTTCCTCCTGACCATGGCTCCCGTCGCCGCCACGCTGCTGCAGCCGGCCAACCCGCGCTGCAACCTCTCCGGCTTCTCCTACGCCGACCTGGAGGCCCGCCGTGGCCGTGACATCGCCTGGTACCACGCCCAGTTCTACTGCGGCTGGGGTGACGCCTCCCAGCCCGACATGTATCTGGCCATGACCGGAGCCGCTCTCGTTCCCGGCGGTCGCGGCCGGCAGCCCGCTCCCATCGCCGGCCTCGCCCCCCACCGCGTCGTCATGGGCCTCCTCACCAATCCCGCCAACGGCCCCGGATGGGTCGATCTCGACCGCTCCACCGACGTCCTGCTGCAGCTGCAGGCCACCGCCGCCGAGTGCTCTTCCTACTTTGCCGGCGTCTCCGGCTGGGAGTACTTCAACGCCCTTCCAGGCGACCATGATCGCCCTTGGGAGTGGGCCGAGTGGATGTCGGCCATCCTTGGCAGCTCTGTCGATGTTGCCGACGCCCATGGCCCACTAGCTCCAGCCGTAGCCGCATCCACTGCTCTTCTGCCTGTCACCGGTACCAGTGCCAGTGCCAGCGCCAGCACTGAAGCGGACCCAGACGAAGACGGCGGCCCTGAGGCGCCGGTGCCCCAAGCATTCGAGTACAAGTCAGATACGGAGGACTAAGGTTCGCTCGGGGCGAGGAACACGGACACACGCAGGGCGCACGTCGGATCATGATATTCCTATCTACACGCAGTTGGGATACCACAAATACCACAAAGAGAGTATCAAGCAGAAGCACTGTTGGCTGTAGAAAATGGGAGCCGAAAGTGATGTACTGAATGGCCTTGCTTCGATACTCATTAATTGAATGAAACGCACGCAAGGTTGCATCTAGACATTGTCGCCCCTCCCAAGGGACCAGAAAAAGTTCCTACGAATGAGCTAGCAGGCCTCGCATTTGCGTGGCTGTGCAGGAAGGGGCGCTATCTCCCTCGGGTCCTCGTGGTAGTATTGCTGTTGTGCTAGAAATAAGAGTTGGGCTTTTCCGTCAGCCGCCGATGTCTCGGCACCTGTTTATCGTCGATACAAAGTAAAACATCAGAGAAGATGAGATGACGTAGACAAAAAGGACAGAAATGCGAGTGTGGCTGCTCGGCGTCTACTGCCTAATAGGGTTGCAATGGCTTCGCGTACGGATGCCAAGGCAAGCCAAGCCCTTGTCGCCGGGTCGGTATCTACTTATGTCGAAGGGCGTAAGACAGACGAGACGAAACCCAATGTTGCAGGGCTGACCGGAATCCGATGAGGGCGTCCGGCATGTGCTCTTGTGCGTTGACGCCTGCAACATAGCGTCATTCTGACAAGGCGCATGCTCGCAGCGCCTCGTTCTGTAGATGCAGTGCCTGCTGACCAGAAGGACCAGAGGAATTCTACTGGTTTGAGCCTGAGAAAGGACGGGAAAAAGAGAAGATAGGGAGGAAAGGAAGAAAAAGAGGGGAAAAAAAGAAGTTAATTAGAAAATTTAAAAAAAGCCGTGATGTCTAGCACATGCGTACACGGAAATAGGCATGAAACAGAAAAAGCACATCAGTCAGAGCCGAGGAAAGCCGCAGACGATACGAGAGCCGGTGGGTGGATGCTGCAATGGCGGGGGGCCAGAATAATGGGATAACAACACGAGAGAGGTAAGCCGCGAAAAACACAAAATCCTGAGGCTCCAGAAGTGGAAACAGAGGAGTCGGAATACGACAAAAGGGTAAGTCGACAGGGGCTACATACAGGATTCCAGAGGAAGGAAGGAAGGGACGAAGAGAGGCAGGGGCCGAAAAGGGCTCAGAATGGAAAGAATGACAAATTGCGAGAGTTGCACATAGCATGTAGCACAGAGTGCGATACGGGAAACTGCGAATGGGAGCAGCCGCAAAAAAAGGGAACGGAGGGTCTTGGCTGGGATGCAGCAGTTGGTGCTTACTATGCACCATTTACGAGGCCTGCGGGCCTCGCAGCAAAGTCATAGTGCGAGTAATCAAGTCTCACGCTCTACCGGTGGCAGCGACGGTCGGCGTATCAATTCGGCCTTGGTCCTGCATCTCTGCTTACGTTGCCAGGATCGCTACCGTCAGCTTTGACCATGTACTAGTAACTGACTCGTATCGTTGTTGGTTTCTTTTTTTGGAAGGACACCATTCGTCTTCTGGTGCGCTACTTCCTTTTTGGGAGGGGCAGAGGCCTCGCATGTGGGAGTTATTCCAGACTGGCTTCCAGAAGCCCCCGGAGGAAAGAGACCGTTCCCATTTTCCCATTTTCTCTTCCATCCCAGAAAGAAGATGGTGTCTTGACCACCATGACGGCTCTGGAAATCTTCGGAACCACCACCCCCCCCCTGCAAGTAGCCTTGTTCTTAGCCTTGTCTGGCCTGACCATCCTAGACGACATACACCCCCCTTTTCTCATGTCCGACTCGTCCGGCCGATTATTCTTTGCCGGCCGAGAGCCTTCTTGCTACGCCTTTCTGTCATCTGTCGGCGTCAACGCGGCCCAACTATGACTCCTCTCTCTCCGACCAGCCTCTTGGCTAGACCCAGCCCCAAGCCCAGGGTTCAGACTGGTGATCTCAGGACATCTGCACCGTCCCAGGCAGTGCTGATGACGTTGGAGATGCCCGGGGATGCCCGGGGATTCTGATGGCTGAGCTCTCACTCTGCTTTGTGTGTCGGTTACGCTTCCTTCCGATTCGTTTCCCTCCTTTCTTTCTTTCCTTTCTTTTCTCTTCTTGCCCGTCTTGCTCTCACCTCGCTCGGGCTTCGCCGTGTGTGTGCTTACGCATCATACTTGTTCCGGATTTGCTGCCACGCCGCCACGCCGCCACGCCGCTTCGCTGCCTTGTTTCTGCTGCCGCTGGCTGGCCAATATACCCGTCACAAAATATACACACATATGCACACACACACACTGGCACCTACACACCCACGGGAGCATGGGCGAGCAATAGTGAGGCTCGCTTGTGCAGTCCGGTGGCAGTGAGAATGGAGGCTTAGAGACCATCGCCGAGATGGATGCCTGAGCAGTGCTCAGTGAGCCACCGGCAGGCAGGCAGGCAGGCAGGCAACAAGGACAAAGCAGCCTATTACGGAAGGAGTGTGCATTCGAGGCTTTGCTATCTCGGTTTCTGGCGGCATCTACTGCCGATGATGTCTAGCTCGGCCGTCTATATAAGACTAGGTGCTGTTCTCCTCTTAGCAGTATGATTTATTCTTCCCCATCTCCATCATCACCACCATTATCAACATACACTCAACTAGCCTCACTTTCACAAGCACTACCAAGCGCCCAGACCTTCATCCCACACGTGTGTTAGCACTCCGAAAACAACCACGCTTACCGAAATGGCTTTCTACTTCACCGCTACCAGCTCTGCTGCTACTACCTCTCCGGTCAACTACGGCCGCAGCGGTTACAACAGCAAGCCCGACGAGGAGGAGGCACAACCTCCTAAGGACAAGGGCCGAAGTGGCTATAACAAGTGAGTGCAACTAAGCGCAGCTAAAATAAAAATGCGGCTGGAATATATGAGTGGCGCTAATGCGCTGCAAACAGGGGTTCCAAGGACGACGAAGAGGAGAGCAGCGAGTAAATCTGCTAGCTGAGCTGTCTTTTGCCAAAGTTGGGACTGTTTTGGCTGTTTTGGCTGTTTTGGCCTTGCTTGTTTCGTTTTACTTCCACGTGCACTTTAGAGGGATAAACAGCACATTCGGTTATGGCGCAGACGCACGCATTGGGCTGCAGGCTGGCGGGGGCGCAGGGATAGATCTGGCAGAGTTTTGGTTTGGGCTCGCGCTCTTCCGTTGTTTTACGTTTTTATACACAGAGGCTGTTATCAATTCGGACAGCCTTAATTATCTAGAAAGCAAAATCTCTCAACCTCTGCAACTTTTCTACTTTCCAACACAGAACCTGACCATTGCGCCCAAGTCAGTAAAAAGCACAGCCCCAGCCACAGCGAAGCAGGATAGACTCACTTTTCAAATATGACGCCCAGCACCTCCTCGATGTCGCCAGCGTCACCGCGCCCTGTGATCCGGGCCAGGCTGTCTGCCGCGTATCGCAGATGCTCGGCGGCCAGAACGACGTCCGGGTCACGTGCAGTTTCGTCTCCACCGGCGGCCTCGTCCAGAAAGTCCTCCAGGTGACCGCGGCACTGCGCCAGGAGCTGTTGCTGCCGCACCGTCACGCCTAGCAGGTGTTGTGCATCGGGCGGCAGCTCTGTCATGGCGGCAAAGGAGCGGCCCAGCCTGTCCACAAGGCCGCGGATGCCGCCGGGGTCGCTGTCGGCGTCGGCAGCGCCTGGGGACGTTTTGTAGTCGCTGTTGTTGTTGTTGTTGTTGTTGTTGTTGTTGTTAGAGCCAGCGTCCGTAGCCGCTGCCGCGGACTCGGCCACTCGGCACGAGATTGTCACAAGAGGCACGTCGTCGATAAAGGATGCTTTCTGTTGTTTTACTCTGCTGCCGAAGCCGTCTCGCACGGCCGTCCACAGCTTTGTTTTGAGGTCTGCCAGCGTGAGTGCATCCGGCACGATGTCGCACTTGTTGAGAACGACGATGCACTGCTGCGCCAGAGCGGCTAGCCGCAGCGTCTCCGCGTCGTATCGGACACAGAGCGAGGGCTGGCCTCGCTTGCCGTCGTGGTTGGCGGCTGTAGGCTCGACGGATGCGATCACGACGACCACGTCGGAGTCGGCGGCCTTTTGCCGGGCGCGCCGAATGCCCTCGGCCTCGATTGCATTGCTGACCCCGCCGCCGGGTGCTGCTGCTGCTGCTGATGCCGATGCCTCTGCTGCCTCGGCCCGGAAGCCAGCCGTGTCGGCAAAAGTGCACAGATAGCCACGCAGGTCGAGGCTGGCCTCGACGACGTCGCGCGTGGTGCCAGCCTCGTGCGACACGATGGACGCCTCGCGGCCGGCAATCAGGTTCATCAGCGAGCTCTTGCCCGCGTTGGCCGGGCCCACGAGCGCGATACGGATGCCCTGACGCAGCAGGCTGCCGCGGTCGGCCGCGGCCTCGTGGGCGGCCAGCGCGCGCAGGAGCGTGCGCACGTGGGCGGCGACGCCGCGCAGCAGCTCGGCTGGCGACTCGTCAAAGTGCTGGTCCTCGGAGAAGTCGATCAGCGCCTCGATCTCGGCCCGCGCCGCCAGCAGCTCGCCGCGCCAGCCGTCATACGTCCGGCTCAACTGCCGCCCGCCACTGCCGCCGCCGCGCACCGCCGCCCGCCGCTGCTGCTCCGTCTCGGCATCGAGAGCGGCACCCAGGGCTTCGACCTGTGCGAGGTCGACGCGGTCGTGGAAGAAGGCGCGCCGCGTAAACTCGCCCGGCTCCGCATAGCGGATGGCCGAGTCTGGCCGCCCATGTCTGCTACTGCTTCTGCTGCTGCTGCTTCGAGGTATGGCCGACAGCACAGCTCGGACTGTGGCTGGTCCCCCGTGCACATGCAGCTCCAGCACGTCTTCGCCGGTCACCGTCTTGGGTCCCGGGAAGTACAAGACGATGGCGTCCGTGTCCAGGACCTCCCCGTCCCCCTCCGTCGTCCTGTCGTCTGGCATGTGCAGGGTCCGCACAGCAGCATACCGCGGCTTGAGCATCGCGGCAGTAGGACACAGCGCTCTGTATACCTTTATACGTGCAGTGGATCATTTAGTACCACGGCTTCACGACGCCCATTATTTTCCCCCCTTTTAATCCTCTTTGAATCTACGTACATCTAGACATGCTGGCCCTGACACCCGGATCACGGCAATGCCAGCCTTGCCAGGAGCCGAGGATAAGGCATAGATGGTTGACTGATCACCCGCGAAAGATGCCGAGCTGAGGCGGACGTGCCGCTGTTGAGCTGGGCCGACAGGGTGTCCATTCCTGCGGCTTATGGCAAGCAAAGAGGCGCCGAAAGTGGCAGGCGTAAGGCCGAAGCGCTGTGAGCTTGGCCGGCCACAGTCCAGTGGCTGTCGAGAGGGTGCCCGCAAACGCAGCTGTGATTGTGGCCGTAGCTGAATCTGAAGCTGTCTTGGGGCTGGCAGAAGAGTCTTGTGCAGAGCGCGCCCTCGTACTGGCGGTGCCATGCAAGACCAAAGCATCGACCGTGCAGGATTTCTCTAGACAGGCGAGGAAAAAAAAAAAAAAAACATCAGCCACGGCTGTGTACAGAGGACGAAGATCGGAGGGCTCGTAATTCAAAGTTTGGAATTATTATGGAGCCGATCTCCTGGGCGGAGCAGGCTTGTTTTCGCTTACATAACCCTTCAACGCCGTACAAAAAGGCTGGGGAGGCAAGTGGGGGCGATGGCCTGTCCGAGCTGTGCCTTCCCTCTTCTGACTTGTGCATATGAAACGCTTGACCGCCGCAAACTGCAACAAACACGCAAAATAAATCTCGCCTTTCTCTCCCTGTTCACTTCTCTACTTTTTCAGTCTCTCCAATCTTCTTCTCACGTCGACACATCCCATCTGGCTCACGGAAAAGAGACGAAAGCGATCGATCCTCACCGACCAGGGCTCTCTCCCCTTGTCCTTTCTCCCTCTCGCCATGTCCTCCTGGTATTCCAACATCCTCACTAACACCACCTCACGCATCTCCAATCTTCGCTCTACTCTCCTCGGCAGCGACGCCGACGGCGACACCGAGGACGACACCCACGTCTGCCGCGTCTTGCGTGCCTACTACACTGAGACCGGCCGCAGCTTCCCTGCCTGGCTGCCCCCGGACCCAAAGGCCCCTCCGCCACCCGTCGCCACCGCCGTTCCCGGCTACGGCCAGCCGCCTATCGGCTCGCGCTACGGCGCCGGCCTCGCCGCCAATGGTCCAGCTGCGAGCGGTGGTCTCAGCTCCCTGTGGGACAACAACGGTACCGCCAGTGCTCCCCCGACAGCCTCCCTGCGTCAGCCCCGCCTCAGCCCTTTTGCTGGCAACAACAATAACAACAACAACCGCAACAGCGACCCATCTGCCGGGTTCGACCAGCCCGTAAATCCCCGTCCGTTGCCGAGCCAGCGCCTTGGTAGCTACCAGAGCACGCAGAGCGCGCCGCCCTCCAACAGCGCCTCCGCCCAGGGCAAGCTGCGTAACATGTTTGGAGGCGGCGCTGGCAGCGGCACATCGCCGGCAACGAGCCGGACAAACAGCCCGGCACCAATGCAAGGCGGTGGAGGCGTCGGCGCTCCCCCTCCACATGGCCAGAATGCCAGATATAATGGAGGAGGAGCAGGAGGGGGCGGTGACCGGCCGTTCATGGCGGCTAATGCTCCCTGGGCCAGCAACGAGCACCAATACCCAGCCAGTGGCGGCGGAGGCGGCGGAGGCGGCGGACAGGCTTCTGGGCATCCAAATGGGCGTCGGCGACCGGTTGGTGGTGGTCTGCCGAGCGGGCCAAGGATGAGATGATCTGAGCCGGACAAACCCGCGACAAAGTCGGCTCGAAGAACACGGAGACAGCAGCAGCAGCAGCACCAGTGGCAGAGGGACAACTATATCAAACGGATTCTACGAGGCCGAGCCGCGGACGAGAAGAGCTATGTGGCCATCTACACGCCCGTTGGACCCCCCTTGAAGATACAACGACACCGCAGAGAAACCTTTAGGCCGGGTGCAGCAGGCTGCCCCCTCTGACAAGGCTCTCTCGGTGCTCGAAGAACTTTTAATTTCCAATTTCCGATAGCTGCAGCTCTACCAGGCGAGGAGGGATCGCGATACCCATAACCAGGAAACTATCCGGCCTTTCAGGGCACGGTGTTATGAGAGACAGCTATGTACAGCTTCCGACCATATGTATCTTGTTATATACCTACCACCTTTTCATTTGCTAGCGACGGTGTACATGCTAGCCAATAATTGAATATAAGAAGAAAAAGCAGATAATAATCGATTAAATTAGATAAAAAATAAGACAGGTCAAAAGCGAGACATGACGCCATGAACGCCAACGGCCATCCGTATCAAATTTCCTTCCCTCCCACTGTGAAGCAACGACTGCCAGCAGCTGATACATTTTCGCCCTTCACGTCTTTGTGTGGCCCCAAAGCACCTCCGCGCCTTCGCCCTTTTGCGTCTTGGGTACCACATAAATGTTGCGGCTAAGCAGAGCTCGTAGATCGGGGGTTATGACACGCGCTGTGCTGTCGGCTGGCATCGGTATGGTGCTGGGCGTCTCTGGCGCTTTGCCTGCGTTTCCCTGTGGCGGCTTGTTAGGAGACGATGACGTGGCCGCAAAGGACGTCATTTCCGTTCCTGATTGTCCAACTGCAGGTTCTGATGCTGGTTCTGTTGCCGACGTTGATGCCGATGTTGATGCCGCTGGGTCCGCTGGGCTGGACGCCGGTTGCGATGCTAAGGACGCGGATGGCTTTAAGCGTGGGCCCGGAAAGTTGTGCTTCTTGTCCACGGCTTCCACCAGCCGCCGGAACCGCCGAAATAGCATTTCGGCCCGGATCAGAGTCGGCTCGAGCTCAATGTTGCCTGAGAGTTCATTGACTAGCAGAGCATCGGTCAGCACGAAAATGACAAATGGGAATTTGTCAACACAACAAAATCGCAACAAAGTTGCTCGCAATAGCCAGCACCTACCATATTTGAGAACCTCGTCGAAGTGTTGGAGGTGCGCCATGATCACGTCGCGGTGCCTTTCTAGAATCGCCAGCGCCACGAAGAGGTGGAAGCTGCTGCTAAGGTAGTCGGTCCACAGCGTCTCCCACAGCCGCAGCACGTCCATCCACTCAAACTCGCGCTTGTACCACACCAGCAGCATGCGGAAGAAGAAGAAGAAGTTGGTGCTGTCGGCCGCCTTGAGGTGGTCGTACAGCTTGGGGTCCATAAACTGCACCAGGTGGTCAAGTGCCAGCAGCTGCGCGCGCATACCCGATTGGTCGCGTAGGAAGTTCCTCTCCATGCGGTCCATGAAATGCTGGAATGCCCAGAAGGCAATCGCATCATCCTGCACGACGGCGTAGATGGGGGCCAGCAGGTCTGACATGCCTTGCACGTATCCTAACTCGTGGTTGTATTCGTTGTACGTCAGGAGCAGGTCCTTCAGCTGCTCTAGGTGCACGTTCGTCCCGGCCTCGGCAAACGGCGAATCCGGGTCCGGATGGGGGATGTTCTCGCCCGAGAAGATCGGCACGTGGCGGTCTGTCCGGTGAACGTCCTTTTCTGAATCAGGTTAGCCGCCGCTTTTGTGCTGCAGTTTTACGGAGGCCAGTACTTACCAATCCTGCCTCTCTGCTCTCTCCACCACTCGCCCTCTTCACCCTGTCCTTCCATGTCGACCAGCCGCTCCCACCAAAGCCCCTTGAGCCTTACATACTGATCACGCAAGCTTGCAATCTCTGCCTTGCGCTCATCGGCCGTGCTGTACCATTCATGCACACCCAGGAGGAACAGCCACGCCTCCTTGCGCACACCGTCTTCCGGATCGAGTCCGCCGTGAAAGATGCGCTCCTTCACCTCGTCCGTGGTTATCGAGAGACGGCCGGTCCGCTGATCGAAGAACGTATTCCACTCCTTTAGCGTCACAGGTTTTCGCCGCTCTTCCATGGCCAAGCCGCTTGAGCCGTCCACTAGTTCAAACTCGCCCACGCCCGTGTCCTCTAGCTCCATCACCTCGTCGGCCGTCCAGATGCGCTGGTGCCGGTCGCGGTCGCTTTGCTCAGCCATGCCCATAGCCCAGCGTGCTAGGTATATTCGAGCACTGTCGAACTCATCCTGCATGGTCTGCACATCTGGATTGTGCAGCAGCCGCCGCACCTGTGGAGGCACCCGTGGATCCTCCAGGACGTTCTGGGCTGCGTTGCGTGTAAATGTGGTCACTTTGCTGAATTTCTCCATAATGTTCCAGCCGGCCTCTTTTACAAACTTTGTGAACGGATCCATGCCGGCATCGCGAGAACTGCCGGTCCGCTGTCGTGACGACGACCCTGCATTTGCTCCGGCTCGCCTGCCGATGCCTGGCCGCTGGCCAGATGAGAAGCTGTCGCGCTGTCCAATCGCCAATGGCGAGCTTGTCAGCTTCCCGCTGAAGGCCTCGCTGTCCTCTTTAGACGGCTCCACTAGGTAAATGTTGGGCTCAGCGCCGCTGCGCTCAATGTGGACGTAGCGGCGCAGCCAGCGCAGCACCTCATCGCCGCCCCAAAACGTCTCCCCGTTCTCGCCAAACGGGTCAAAAGAATCGCGGGCACGCCTCTTCTTCTGGAGCATGGTTGACTGGCACTCGTTGTCGTGGAAAAAGAGGGCGGGAAAGCTGTCCCCGGCTCGGCTGTTGATAATGACCGACCCAAACCACCAGCCGATGCTAGGGGGCCGAACGAGGAGCGAGTACACAGCACTGACGGGTACTGCAAAGGCATAGTAGCCGATCGAGTCTCGATGGGTGGTGATGGTCGGTGGGGGTGGGACGAGGTAGGTCTGCTTGGGAGGCGAGTCGCCATCGCAGAGGTCGACTTTGACGTAGACACTAGCGGCGTCGCCGAGGGAGGACTCCGGCACCCAGGCTAACAAGAGGTCAGACGACAATGGTGTTCTAGAATCCCTAGATGAAGACGAGGTTGGGCGGCCATCATTGTGCGGAGTCTTCTGTTCCAGCAATGCGATGTAGCCTGGAATGTTGTCTTTGGTAGAAGGAGTAGGGTGGATGTAGACCTAGGCCTATGTTAGAGCAAGTGGACCTGATCGGATGTGGCGGTTGAAGGCGGTCGATGTTGCTATCATACCTTGCTCTTGGAGAACAGAAGCTTCACACCCCGTCCCGTCTCGGTGTGGGTGACGGTGTTGTAGCCTCCCTCCTCATCGTCACTCATGGCGTAGAAGCTTCCGGACAGGGAAGAGCTGCGTTGGCGGGAATGGGCGGCACTCGGAGTCTGTGCGTTTGACGAGGAGGCTGTAGCAGTGGGCGGAGCAGCAGCAGAAGAGACTGTGGCTGTTGGTTGTGGATTTGGCGCTCTGTTAGAGGACGAGGTGATTTTGGTCATGGCTGCGCCGGAGAGACAGAGAACAGGCGAGAGATCAGGATATAGGACGGAGAAGAGGGAATGTGTTGCAGGCTGCAGATGAGGGGGTTTTTCACACGCCTCGTCTCTTCCTCTTTGAATAAACTGGGAAGTAGCGAATGGGCAGCAATATGCAGCGGCCACAAGAATAGGAAGAAGCAGGAACAGGCTGGACGGTGAGGAAGTCGCGAGCGGGATCAGAGAGAAGAGAGGCAGCTGACTGATATACAGAGCTAGGGAAGTGGCGTTCTTTCTCACAATCCGCTGTTTGTTGCCCCACCACCTTGTTATAGAAAGGACTAAGGGCGGCTTATCGGAGCCACTGGGTCCCTTCCCCAGATCCAGGCATCTGCCACTAAAGCTACAGCACACAGACACTGTCGTCATCGACCTACGAAGCTTTTCACAAACCTGTCTAGGCTGCCACAATAAGAAGGGCAGACGCTGAAAACTTGCTTTGGAAATAGCCAAATGCCGGATGCCTCCGTTCAATTGGCATGCATTTCCCAGGCGTTCTATTTAGCCGTTTCCCGTCGCTACCCGCCATTTTGTTTTTCAATGCTGGTTTCGCTGTTCTTTTCTTCCTTTCTCTTGCTAATAGTTAGGCAGAGGCAATTCTGGCCTAGCCCTTTCACCATCGGTGGCGGCCGATTTGTATACATTATTCTATAACTCATCTCTGGCATGGCGGCTGTCGCCACCTAGATCTGGCATCGTCATGATCTTCACAACAAGACTCGTCCATCCGGTAAAGTGCTGTGTGCGCTGGCCTTTGCCCGTCTCGGGGTTGTATTGCTCCCAGGCAAAGCCGGTCTCTTCCCAGCTCTTGTAGACAGTGTCCACGAGGTTTTTCCGCAACCGGCTGTAGAGCGCAACGGCCTGCTTTTGGAAAGGACCTTGCTGTGTTGCCAAGCTCTAGATGTCGGGCTGGTTAGCTCTCTTCGTCGCAAGTCTGGACAATCTGGACCGGAGGACAGAAAGGGAGGGGAATCATATGAGACATACATGCAGCTGTGCAACGGCCAGGTAGTTGATGTTCATCCACACTGGGCTACGCCAGTAGTTCTCGGCGGTGCCGTACAGCGGATCTTTTTTGCTCAAGCTGCGGATACCGTGCGGGCTGAATAGCTCATCCTCGTCGCCCAGCAGCGTTAGGAGCCGGCCCACCTTTGGGTTGTCGGGCTCAAGCAGGCCGACCAGCAGAGGGAACAGCGAGATGTAGCCGCGGTGGCACACCAGCTTATTCTCCTCAAAGTCGTCAATGGTGGCATCGCAGTAGCAGCCCGCCTCCTCAGACCAGTGCAGGTCGTCCACGTTGTGCGCAATGGCCTCGCGCACAGTCTTGAGCGAGTCCACCTCCTCGGCCAGGTCCAGTAGGTCGGCCACGTTGATCAGCGACTTTGTCATCATGCCCATCCAAGCCATCAGGTCGACATGAAGCTCGCCCGGGTGCGGCGGTTGCGGCCGCGGGTAGTCGTCCAGGCCGCTGGTCAGCACGTGTGCTTCTGTTCGGCCGCGCCACCGGTAGGCCTCGCGCGACGAGAAGGCCTCGCGGTCGTACGAGCGGATGTCGCCGAATTGGGTCCGGCGGAACCAGTCGAACTGGCGCCGCAGACGCGGGTACAGATTGCGCAGGAACTCCAGGCCGACCTCGGGGTTGTCGAGGTGGGCGCTGGCCAGGAACGCCGTGTCCTGCGCCAGGCGGTCGCCTTTCTCTGCGGGCGGAACGGCGCTGCCGTTGGCTGCCTTGCGCAGCTGCTCGACAAAGGTGTCGACGATGAAAAAGAGCGTCGGCGGGTTGGCATAGTGCGGATACTGCACCTGGAACTCGGGCGGCACTTTGCTGCGGGCCTCCGCTCCCAGAATCTGCTCGCGTGCAATCCAGCCGTCGTCGTCCATGAGGTTGAACCAGCTCTTGACAATCTCCAGCGTCAGGTCCATGTCCCAGTCGGCAATGGGGAGCAGGTGGAATCCCTCGTCCCACAGAAATCCGCGGGGGAAGAACGGCCGAGATGGCACGCTCGTAAACAGCTCGTACGGCCCGTCCAGCGTCTGTCTGCCGCGGGCGCGCGCCTGGGCTGCCTCCTCCCAGAAGCCCTCGTTTTCCTCTTCATACTCGGGAGCGTACGAGCGGTCGGCAACTGCGTGGCCATAGAAATAGCCGATGCCGCCAATTAGGTTCGAAAACATGCTCCGGGCAAACTTCTGGTACTTGTCCGCCGTAAAGGGCTTCTGGAGCTCAAAGGAGGAGGAGAAGCGCTCGTTGAACGCCTCGCTCGTCAGCTGGATCTCCCGCGTGACATCGTCGCTTGTGAGCTCCTTGCCGGCCGATCCGCTGGAGAAAAGCAAGTCGAACTCAAAGGGGCCGTCAAAGATCTTTTGCACAATGTGCACATTGCCCAGCCCGGGCCGGTTCTCCATCTGGTAGACCTGCCACGGCGGCGGCGGGTCGGTAGGATCGTACTTTTCGATCACCTTATCAACGCTCGCTTTGATCTGCTGCAGCACCACAGCCTTAGCCTGCCAGATGTGCTCTTCCTGCACCCTAACAGACTGCAGGGTGGTCTTTTCGAGATCCCGCTCTTCCGAAAACGCATGGTCGCTCTTCGGATGCTCACCCTTGCCCTTGGTCACCACTAGCTTGAATTCGCCCAATGAGCCTGACTGTCCGATCAGGGTAACGTCGCCGCTAAAGCCCATAGACGTATCCTCCTCCAAAGGCATCAGCGGCTCGACAGAGGCGCCTTCTTCCTCTTGGGAAATGTAAAATATGAGCGTCGTCTTGGCATCCGGGTTGTCTTCCCGCGGCTCGCCCTTGATCCGCACCCCCCAGCTTCCGCCGTGGTCGCCTCCAGGTACCTTTACAAACGAAGTTGTAATGTCGATGGAATTGCCAGAATCGTGAATGGTCTGGATGCCACCTCGTCGTGCGTCGTATTCGTCCCAGCCGTAGCCAGCCATGCCCTCATGCTGCTCGCACGTATACCGGAAGGCTGTGGCGCTGTCAGAAAAGAACGACCTCCCATACCCAGCTTATATCTCCAGTGATTAGTTATTTCAAGCCTTCACGCACTGTTCTGCACTTCTGTGTAAGTGTCGACTCTCGCCCACAAGAGGCCAGCCATCAGGCTCTTGGGAATCCGTGGGCGGACGCCAAAGTAGAGGTTTGGCCGGTAGGGCCCCCAGAGCAAGCTGTGGTTGTTGGCACGGCCAATTTCTGCATGGAGAAGGGGCTCATCTGCATCTTGAGCTGCGCAGCCGGGAGCAAATAGGCTCGCTGAGGCAAGGGAAAGCGAGAGCGCCCATTGGCGAAGGGACGCCATTGCCAGAGAGGCTCGTCAGTCGGCAATTGAATTGGTGGGCAGTAGACGGCTATCGGGTGTGGGTTTGCAGAAACGTGCTTGGCTTTCTGGTTTGGGGTTTGGGGTTGTGGTTAATGAGCCACTTTCGAAAGGCTCCCGTGGCTTTAAGCTCGAAGCTCTACGACGTAACTAGTCTCGAAAATGAACACGTTGAGGGGACGTCCCTGTAAAGACGCTGACGCGCGTTGGGCCTAAACGGCAGTTCTAGCGCTGGCAGGAACGGGAATGGCCAGAGGAGTCTAGCTGCGCTAGCTCACCGCCCGCAATTGCACGGCATTATCCTCCCAAGCGGGGCACTGTCCATAAACTTTTTTTTTCATCGCTGCTCGCCCCAACTCGCAGACTTCTAGACTTGGTCGCAGATCGGGACAGAACGCCTCGTACAAGTTAACAAGTTGAACCGGCTGCCCCCCCTCGTATATCTATTCTATATTTGGGGCCAAGACTGTCCTTTATTTTTCAGACGAAGCAGTCGCATTCTCGAACCTTGAAAATGGCGGAACCAATGGACGTTGTCAAGGCGGAAGAGCAGTTCAAGACGATGGAGCACTCGGAGCAGCATTACTTTAACAGGTAAGACAGGCGCGCGCTGGCTTATTGAGCTGTTATCGATACTTGATACCCTTCCTCTTCTTTTTCTTGAACTTTGCTAATGTTCTTTGTACAGCTACAACCACCATGGTATGTCGTCCTTTCGCATTCATTGATACCCAAGCGCGCCGGAGTGAAGTCGGAAAGAAATGCAGAGCCAGATTCGAAAGGAAGAAAAAGAACGACCGGGAGAAAAGCCTTCATCGTGATGTCAAGTCCCGACGAGACTGTTTACGGGAAAGGGCTCTCCTGATTCGAGGGGGTTACCCCGCCAAGTTGCGCAAAGAATACATGGAGGAGGCTGTGACCTAGAAATGACTTGGAGATGACTTGAACATGACTTGCTAACTTCTTGTCCGTGTAGGCATCCACGAAGAAATGCTGGTAAGACGGCTCCTTCTCTACTAGTACTACTACATGCGCTTCAGCCTCCTAGGCCCGTCGAGTTGGATCATCTGCTTACCGATTCTTCTTTTCTTAGAAAGACGAGGTTCGGACAAGATCGTACATGAACGCCATTGTCCAGAACAAGCATCTTTTCAAGGACAAGGTCGTTCTTGACGTTGGCTGTGGCACGGCCATCCTGTCGATGTGAGTTGTGGTCCTTTTTTTTTTTTTTTTTTTTTTTTTTCCCCCCTCGAGCCGACACTGTCGCAGACAAGACTTGCTGACTCTTGTGTGCTCTAGGTTTGCTGTCAAGGCTGGCGCAAAGCACGTGATTGGCGTGGACATGTCCACGATCATCTTCAAGGCACGAGAGATTGTCAAGGTTAACGGCATGGCCGACAAGATCACACTGATCCAGGGCAAGATGGAGGAGGTCAAGCTGCCGTTCGACAAGGTCGACATTATCATCTCGGAGTGGATGGGCTACTTCCTGCTGTACGAGAGCATGCTGGACACTGTCCTGTACGCACGCGACCGGTATCTGAACCCGGACGGCCTCATCTTCCCGGACAAGGCCACCATCTTCGTGGCCGGTATCGAGGACGGCGAGTACAAGGATGAGAAGATCGGCTGTATGTGTTAACACGTGATCCAGCCTTTAACTGTTTCTGTCTGCTGACGCTGTCAAATCTAGTCTGGGACAACGTGTACGGGTTTGACTACAAGCCTCTGAAGGAGACGGCGCTGTCGGAGCCGCTGGTCGACACGGTGGAGCTCAAGGCAGTGGTGACGGACCCGACACCGGTGCTGACGCTGGACCTGTACAAGTGCAAGCCGGAGGACCTGGCGTTCAGCGTGCCGTTTGGGCTGCACTGCAAGCGGGACGACTTCATCCACGCGCTGGTGGCGTGGTTCGACATTGAGTTCTCGGCCTGCCATAAGCCGATCCGGTTCTCGACGGGCCCGCACACCAAGTACACACACTGGAAGCAGACGGTGTTCTACCTGAAGGACACGCTGGCGGTGCAGCAGGGCGAGGAGGTGCAGTGCTCGCTGCACAATCAGCCGAACGACAAGAACCGGCGCGATCTGGACATCAAGATCGAGTACAAGCTGGAGACGACGGATCCGACTCGGTCGGCACAGGGCGAGTGCTCATACAAAATGTGTTAGTAGTATACAGTATACTGCCTTGGCCGGGGCAGCGGTGACCTGTGGTTCTTTTGATTTTTGTGTCTCTCGGGTTTTAGATCAGTGGTGTTTTTTCGTGTCAAAGGAAGAAGGAGGGCAATGGACTCAATAGATGCATATTCTGTGTTTATTCATTTTGGGAAGAGCTAGTAAAATTTTGCTACCGTACGAAGTTATATTTCTGTAAAACTTTCACGTGACAGCTTACGTAGGTGGGGCTTAAGCAGTAACAAGCTCCATCTTGCAGGGAAAAGCCACGCTTAGACAAAAGCCTATTACGGAAGGACATTACAATTCTCAAGACCCCGGGAATCGTCTACGCGAAGAAGTACGGTATTTTTGGCTCGTCTTTCTTTTCCTTCTGCTTTTTTTTCCTGTTTTGGTTTTGTCACGTTTTGGAAAGACTGTGGCCCTTGCTAGGCCTGTACAGCTTGTTGCTGAGACGTCCCCTGTTGTTTGTTTACTTTTTGCCGTTCTCGGCAACAAAGGCCTACCATGGCGGCAGAAGAGAGCGCCAACTCTCTGTTCCTGGGCTGGGTCAAGGAGTGGTGGGATCAGGCCAAAGAAAGAAACACAAAAGGCGCTCTCGCCTACAGGAATGCGTACGAGTCGTTGAGGGCCTGCCCCATGCGGTTCGGTCATCCAGACGAGTTGATGGTACTGCGAGGATTCGGCCCCAAAATGTGCAGCCGGCTCACAGAGAAGCTGGCGCAGCACTGTGCTGAAAACGGACTGCCGATGCCAACAAAGACAACGGCTGCTCGGGGCAGGGCCAGCGCGGCAGACGCTGGAGAAGGCGGAACGGCAGCACCAGCACAGGCAGTGTCAGCCGGAGGACGTCGAGCAGCGAAGACCACAGCAGCAGCAACAGCAGCAGGCACCACCACGGGGACAAGGAAACGAAAGGCGTACGTGCCGGTTCTGCGGCAGGGCGGGTATGCAATAATCATGGCGCTGTCGTCGCCAGAGGCAGACGGGCGGCAGTGGATGGCGAAGCAGGAGGTGGTCGAGCTGGCACAGCCTCACTGCGACACGTCCTTCACGGTGCGGCCACCGGGCAAGTTTTACACGGCGTGGGACTCAATCAAGACGCTGCTGAGCAACGACCTGGTCATGGAGCGAGGGCGGCCGTCACGGCGGTATGCGCTGACGGACGAGGGCTGGGAGATTGCCCACCGGTTCCGCCAGGTGATTGGAGGAAATGCGGGGGAAGCGGCGCCGGTCAGAAGCCGACGAGAAGGGGAAGAAGGAGAAGAAGGAGACGGAGAAGGAGAAGGTGAAGGAGACGGACAAGCAGCGGAGGCTCGAGGACGGGCGCCCCCAATCAGCGATCTCGTGCCAGACGGCGAAGTAGTGGTGGGGGACGGGAGCGATGGCGGCGTGGGGCTGCCGGCGGTGGAGCCGATCGAGCTGCCGGCCGGGTCGTTCACGGTGCAGCTGGTTCTGGACACGCGCGAGCGGGTCAGCGGGCAGCGCACATACATGGAGGACGAGCTGGCGAAGCTGGGAGCGCGGCCGTCGGTGCGGGCGCTGTCGCTGGGCGACGCGCTGTGGGTGGCCAAGTGCCACGACGCGCGGCAGCTGGGCCGGTCGGGCGCCGAGGGCGACGAGGTCGTGCTGGACTGGCTCGTCGAGCGCAAGCGGCAAGACGACCTGGTCAGCAGCATCCGCGACGGCCGCTTCCGCGAGCAGAAGTTCCGCCAGCTGCGCTGCGGCCTGCGCCATGTCGTCTACGTGGTCGAGGACGGCGGTCTGGACGCCGACGGCCTGCACCGCCACGAAGAGGCCATGCGCTCGGCTGTCGCCGCCACCCAGCTCGTCCACGGCTGCTTCGTCAAGCGCACCCGCTCCGTCGATGACACCATCGCCTACCTGGCCCGACTGACTCGCGTACTGCAGCGTCGCTACGCCGGCCGGCCGCTGCGCGTGATCCCCACTGCCGTGCTGACGGCGCAGAACTACCTCCCGTTATTGCGACAGCTGCGCGGCGAGACGGGCGAAATCGGCAGCGAGAACAGCAGCGAGAACGGCAGCGAGAACGTCGGCGAGGATGGCTCTGTATCACGTGACACACGTGACAACGCAGAGTATTGCATCACATACCCAGCGTTCGCCTCGCTAACGTCAAAGTCCGAGTCGCTGACACTGCGCGACGTCTACCTCAAAATGCTCATGTGCACGCGGGGCGTGACGGCCGAGCGAGCGCTGGAGATCCAGAAGCGCTGGCGGACGCCGCAGGCGCTAGTGCAAGCCTACGAGAAGCTGGGCGACGACGGCAACGGAAACGGAAACGGCAACGATACGGGCGAGGCTCTCAAGCGCAAGCGGGAAATGGTGTCTGACGTGCTGGGCGGACTCGCAGGGAACAAGCGCCGCGTAACAAAGGCAATCTCGGAGAAGCTGGCAGAGGCATGGGCGGACGCAGCGGCATGACGGAAGTTACGGGAGACGGCAGAGGAAAGAAGGAGAACAGAGGCATTGGGAAAAAGAGGACTAGGAAGAGACGACTTGCATTATTTTGGCTGCATAGGTTCGTTGCATCAGGTTGGTTGCATCAGTGTCTGGCATAGGTGTCTGGCATAGGTGTCTTGCATAGGTGTCTTGCATAGGTGTCTTGCATGGAGGTCTGTTTTTGGCGTTTTTGGGAGGTCTGGCTTTGGCATATTTACCCGCATAAAAAGAGGTCTCTCGCTGTTTTTCCATACTGTATCTCTGTGCATCTCGTCGTTCCCCCGCCCATCTCCTCAGTTGCCGTTTTTGCTTTCTCTACCTCGCTCCGCCTCCCATCTACTCTTTCGCCCTCTCTGCCGCCAGCGCGCTGGC
>JRUC01000023.1:9287-66441 GCA_000806385.1 Leptographium procerum
GGCTATGGCCGGATCGGTAATGCGAGCACGCGAGATACGAGGGGGGGTTCGCCACGGCCTCTTGTGGGAGAGAGAGCTTCCTTCTCGTCCCCTGCAGCAAGATGGAGAGATGGCGCGACAGATCTGCTGCCGAGGGCGTTGAGGCTGGTGGAGAGCAGGACGTCCAGGCCCACAGATTTGGCAGATACAACCGTCAGTTGTGAGTAGAGCTGGCTGCCCGGAAGCGCACTTCCCAATTGCGGCTTTTCTTTGCCCTTCTTGTATTCTTTTATCGATGCAATCCCTCTCTTTGTCGATATCTGGGGCTGGCCGGGTGCGAGTGAGTAGCTTCGTGCGCCAGACAAGGGTCCCTTGATGCACAGATAAGAGCTTTTTGAGGGGGCTCCACCTTCTCGCCAGTGGATCTTGTTGCTACAGTACAAAACTCCGTGCTCGTATGCATGATGTGTGGAGTCCCCACCCAGGTGCATCCTGGCCAATAAAGGAGCTGCATGACGAAAGACGTGAGACTCGGCCAATCAATCACGTTTGTGCTTACTTAATCGTATAACCTACCCCTCAGCAGCACCGGCAGGAAGAACGGCTGGGCGTCGGGAGAACTGCTAAACAGATACAGGGAGAGCTACTGCTAACAACGCCGGGGCCTGCTTTGTCGGCCTTGTTCAACGCATCGTGGACCCGGGGGAAAAAAACAAGTGAATTACAAACAGTCGGAATGCAAATTTTCAGTCTCCATTCTTGTTGGAGCCCAAGAGGCACTATGCAGGGAAGCGGCCGAAACTGCAAGCCTGTCCGCCCGCAAAACTGATTTACGGGAGTGGCGAGGGCCAGAAAGGTAAAAAATCGACCAGCAGCAGCCATAAAAAAAGTATTCCGCCCTCGCATATGGCCGAAGCCCCGCCTGTTTCTCGAAAATTTTAGCAGCACCCAGGTCCTGACAGCAGGCGGCTGCGGCAACCTCCGCCTGCCGAAGTTTCTCTCGGCCACCCGCCTTGCGTCGGTGCCAGTGTCAGTGTCAATGGCCATGAGCTTGGCCGTGTCTGTTCTTTGCCGAGTCTGTGAAATTTCTGTTGTCACCGCGCCGGCGGCAAATCTCGCAGGAGAAATCTCTCTCTTTTTTTTTTCTTTTTTTTCCCCCCAAATCTGCAAAACATTGCTGCGGGAGCGTTTTAGGGTGACCGGAAAGCTACCATGATAGGAAATACATCCTGCAAGATATAAATAGGTGATGCGCCTCTTGTCTTCTGCCCGAGTAGAACTTTCACCTTTGTGTCCGGGGCAAGAGCTGCCGACATAATTATGTCGTGCACAGCAGATGCACCGATACTCTGATTCCTAGCAATTTGAGTCACAAGCAGCAGGCAAGCAATGGTGGTGACAGCACTTGTGAGTCGAGGGTCTTGCGTTGATTCAGTGCTCGTTCCTATTACTCTCTCGTACGAGTATGACGTTGGCAGAGAAAGCTTTGATTCGGCAGTCTGCTGTTTTACGTTAGGCAGATCTCTGGTCATGCTTCTATTTCCTGCAAACGTACAGCTTAGTTTCCTGTAAATACACCTTATTTTGGCCTGTAAGTGGGCCAATCACAACTGCTAGCACCGCCTACCCGTGGCGCAGAAGGAGCCTATCAGTTCCCCCAAAATCTGGATTACTCGCTCTTGCAGGTTGCAAAAGTTGCCCCGCACAAAACCACCCTAGCGCAGTTGCCCTCTTCACCACAAAAAAAAATAGTCTCGTCGATTATGAACGCCCCGTCAATTTCTGTAACCGTTTTCTTGCTTGCTTACCTCTAATCTCCTCCCTCTCGGTTCCTTCTCTTCGCGCTTTCGCTTGTGTTCGCTCCCCAGAAGGCCTCTCCCTTCTTCTGCTACGCTGCCACTCTCGGCTTTTCTGAAAACCGTCCACTGTCAAGCCCTTTGCATCACAGCACTACCCCGCCTAAAATCAAAGGGTAGCAAATCAGATTTTCACGATGGCTGACAAACTTACACGGTAAGCCTTCTGTCGTCGTCTCGAAGAGACATTTCAGGCTGTCACAACTCAGAGCATCTATCGGAAAATGTAGATTCGTATGCTGACCCTCTCACAGTATAGCTATTGTCAGCAGTGACAAGGTTCGTTTGCTGGCTTGCCCCTCCTTGCTGCGCACCCGTACACGACGTCCTAGAGCTCAATATGTCGATCACGAAACTGGTCGAGCATGGGTCGTGGGTTGAAGAAGCGCAGACGGGTGCTTCAAGTATACTGTGACATGTGCTAACATCGGTCTTTCTCGGCTGTATAGTGCAAGCCAAAGGTATGTGATCCTCCTTCGGTCCTGAAGGAGACAAAGTAGAAGTCGAGAAAATACTGACAGCACCTTTCTTTCCCATCAGAAATGTCGGCAAGAATGCAAAAAGTCCTGCCCCGTTGTCCGCAGCGGCAAGCTGTGTATCGAGGTGTCACCTGAGTCGAGAATCGCTTTCCTGTCCGAGAGCCTGTGCATTGGATGTGGTATCTGCCCGAAAAAATGCCCATTTGGCGCCATTACAATTATCAACCTGCCGACCAACCTCGACACGCAGTTGACCCACCGGTACTCTGCAAATAGCTTCAAGCTGCACCGTCTGCCCATGCCGCGCCCCGGAAACGTGCTGGGTCTCGTGGGAACAAACGGTATCGGCAAGAGCACGGCGCTGAAGATTCTGAGCGGCAAGCTCAAGCCTAACTTGGGCAGATTTGAGAACCCTCCGGATTGGGAGGACGTCATCAAGCATTTCCGTGGTTCTGAGCTTCAAAGTAAGTTGCCAACGCCACGGCTGCCACGCCGAAGAGAAAGGAAATGCTGACTGACATGAACAGACTACTTCACGAAGCTGTTGGAGGACGACCTTAAGGCCGTCGTCAAGCCTCAGTACGTCGACCAGATCCCCAAGGCGATTCGCGGGCCCGTTAAGTCGGTGCAGAAGCTCATCGAGAGCCGGGCGTCGCTCGACAACCTGGACGAAGTGCTGGACGTGCTGGAGCTGCGCCACATCTACGATCGTGACGTGACGCTTCTTTCGGGTGGTGAGCTGCAGCGCTTCGCCATCGGCACGGTGTGCGTGCAGAATGCGGACGTGTACATGTTTGACGAGCCTTCGTCATATCTGGACGTGAAGCAGCGTCTGGCAGCGGCGCGCATCATTCGGTCTCTGCTGCGGTCTGACGACTACATCATCGTGGTGGAGCACGATCTGTCAGTGCTCGACTACCTGTCCGACTACATCTGCGTGCTGTACGGACAGCCGGCGGTGTACGGCGTGGTGACGCTGCCGTACTCGGTGCGCGAGGGTATTAACATCTTTCTGGACGGCCACATCCCGACGGAGAACCTGCGGTTCCGGCAGGAGTCATTGACGTTCAAGCTGTCCGAGGGCGCCGACGACTTCATCGCCGACCGGTCGCGGGCGTTCCACTACCCAAAGATGGAGAAGACGATGGGCAACTTCAAGCTGGACATTGACTCGGGCGACTTCACCGACTCGGAGATCCTAGTGCTGATGGGCGAGAACGGCACAGGCAAGACGACCTTCTGCCGACTGTTGGCCGGCGCGCTCAAGCCGGACGGCACGCGCCGCGTACCGGAGATGAAGATCAGCATGAAGCCGCAGACGATCACGCCCAAGTTCGAAGGCACAGTGCGGCAGCTGTTCTTCAAGAAGATCCGGCCGGCGTTCCTGTCGCCCCAGTTCCAGACGGACGTGGTCAAGCCACTCAAGCTGGACGACTTTATCGACCAGGAGGTCAAGAACCTGTCTGGTGGTGAACTGCAGCGTGTGGCCATTGTGCTGGCGCTGGGCATCCCGGCCGATATCTACCTGATCGACGAGCCGTCGGCGTACCTGGACTCGGAGCAGCGCATCATCACGGCGCGCGTCATCAAGCGCTTCATCATGCACGCTAAGAAGACGGCCTTCATCGTGGAGCACGACTTTATCATGGCCACGTACCTGGCCGACCGTGTCATTGTGTTTGACGGCCAGCCGGGCATCCACTCCCACGCCAACGAGCCCGAGTCGCTGCTGACCGGCTGCAACACCTTCCTCAAGAACCTCGACGTGAGCTTCCGACGCGACCCGGTCAACTACCGGCCGCGTATCAACAAGGCCAACTCGCAGCTGGACCAGGAGCAGAAGTCTGCAGGCAACTATGTATGTGGTTTTTGTTTTTTCCTGTTTGCTCCCCTTGACCATTTCTCCACGATTCTAACAGCCGCAGTTCTTTTTGGAGGAGGATAACAGCAAGGCGTCTTGAAGGGCAGCACAAAGGGCACTTTCTACAAATTCGCACTGTCTTCGCAGCAGCCGCAACCCGCGCCACAGGCGCCGCCAGACACATCGCCGTCGCTGTCTCCGTCTGCATCTCCGCCGTCCGAGCCGTCTGGTAGCGGCGGCGGCAGCAGGACCGGCAGCTGCGGCGTCGTCCAGGCTGGCAGACACGGCATCGTAGGTGGCAAAGATGGCGGTGGGAACGACGATGACGATGACGATGACGACAACGACAACGACAATGATTACGATGACAGCAAGCCGGACGGCTAACACTGGCGACGGCAGTCTATCCCCTGTTGCCTGACCCTCGCAAAGAAGTAAAGCATGAGCATTTTGTGCTGGACGGGAGGATCATCTTTGCTTCTTCTTTCTCATCTCGCGAGATGAAAAGAAAAGAAGAAAAACGTCCTTTTTATTGAAGGGGAGTAAAAAAGGGCAGCGGATCAAGCCGGAAGACTGTCGTCGGTTCTTGCAAGAGGAGCATTCGTATCAGAAATAAAAAGCACAATTTGGGCGATGATCTTGGTGATACAGAGTGAAATATGTAGAACTGTGACCCGTAATCTAAATTCACATCGAGTATTCTTGGCAAAGACCTTTCGCAAGTATTGATTTATTACACTGTTTGAAGGCTACAACTCTCTTTCTGGCTACTGCGGGAGGAAAGGAAGGAAGGAGCAGGCGTTCTGCTACCATCTGCTCTTTGCTCTCCTTTTTCAAACACTTATCTTCGATATCCCCACCACGTGACCCATACTGAACGGACACTACAAAAAAAAAAGAATGACGAATTGCTACATTTAAACCCTTCCTAGCCGCAATAATTGCAGACAAGGAAAGAATCAGAGAGTAGGGAAATGACCAAAAAAAAAACAGCAAACAGACGACAGGGATAGAAAAAAGAAAAAGGAAAAAAAGGAAAAAAACTTGTGATCCGGTACGTACTGAATGGACGGAATGAGATGAGAGATGCGAGTATGTTTTCTGGCCATGAGGTTCTGAGGGCGTGTGGCTCTTGTATCTGAGGGATCTGCTGCTGCTATTGCTGCTGCTGCTGCTGCCGCTCTGGATTATCTGCTGCCTCTCTGAGGTCTCCTGCACACACGCTTAGTCTTCTTCGATCTCACCCTCCTCGCTGCCGCTGTGCACGCCTGCCGCATCCTTTGCGTCGTCGGCAGTGGCGCTGGAAGCTGCGGTAACATTGCCAACAGCAGCGGTGGCAGTAGCAGGTGAAGAAGTATCAGCAGCAGTGGCCGTTGTGGCTGCGGCTGCGGCTGCGGCTGCGGCTGCGGCTGCGGGCGTGGGCACGGAAGCGGGCGTGGAAGCTGGAACTGAAGCAGAAGAGGTAGCCGGCAGGTCTTTGCTGCGACGAGACTCATGTTGAGGGGTTCGCTCACGAGGAGAGTCTCTTCTAAGTCTCTGTGATGGGGTTAGTATATGAGTTAGGTGAGGGGGGAAAGGAAGGAGGAATCGAAGAAAGAGAAAAAGAACAGAAAAAGAAGAATAAAGAAAGAAAGAAAGAAAAAAAAACACACCTTTGAATCACGCGAGTCTCGTCGGTCACCGTCGTCTTCCTCTCGGCGTCGGCGCACCGACGGAGGCTTCTCGTCTCCATAATTGAGCTCCTCCGGGTTGCGGTCGGCCACGCGCCGGCGGTACTGTCGCTCACGCTCTTCTTCGCGGTCGCGCCGCTCGCGGTCGTAGTGGCTCTCGTCACGCCGCGAGAGCCGCGGCGGCCGTTCGTCGTCGTCCCGCACGCGGTCCCGCTGCTCGCGGTCGCGTTCCCGATCCCGATCCCGGTCACGGTCTCGCTCACGGTCTCGGTCGCGGTCACGATCCCGATCACGCTCACCGCGATCCCGTCCTCGATCTCGGTCTCGGTCCCGTTCACGATCACGCTCTCGGAACCGGTCGCGGTCACGCTCCCGGATGCGGTCCCGGTCCCGGTCTCGGTCACGGTCCCGCTCCCGATCCCGTTCCCGGTGCTCTCGCGAGTCAACCGATCGGCGATCGTCGTTCATGCCATCCGAAATGCTCGGCTTCCGGTGGTTCCGCTCGCGCTCAGCTATCGCTCGGCGTCGGTCTGCTTCGTACGTGTCTGTCTCTGGTGACCGGGACCTGCCTGTCCGCGGTGCTGCTGCTGCTCCAGTCGCGCTGCGTGGCGGTCGCTCACCTCTGTCTCTGTCACGGTGCGATGCGCCCCGGTCGTCGGCCCGTTCGCGCCGTCGCTGCCTGTCCCGCTCGGCCTCGTCTTCTTTGTCACGCAGACGACGGAGATATTTCTCGACCGCGCCCTGCCGTGCCTCTTCCGAGCTGACCGCCTGGTACTCTTCAGTCTTTTGGAGACGGGGTTTCACCTTCTCATATGTATCGCTGGCTGTGAGCGCCGGGTGCATCCGCTTCAGGAAAGCACGGAAGTCGTCCAGAGCGCGACGCTGCTGGCGCTCGGCCTGGCGGTCCTCGTCCGACCGCTTTTCCTTCTTCTTTTCTTGCAGCTAAGGCGACAAAGGTGTCAGCAGACTGCCATATCACAACATGAGGAAAAAAAATCAGGAAACAAGGGGTGATACGTACACGTTCAAAAATCAGCGCGAGAACTTCTCGATCAATGTTAGCAGTACGACGATCGTCTCTCATAACTGCAAGGAAGCTTTCGAACGTGGTTTTGGGTGTGACCTCAAAGCGTTTGTCCTGGTGCAAGTTAGATACGGATGTGGAGAGAGAGAGTAAGAGAGAGAGAGAGTTAAAAGGAGCAAAAAAGACAGGACTACTCACATCAATGACATCCTCAACATCGTTCCGCGTGCCTCGAAGGGCACGCTGCTCCTCGTCGACAAGGTCCCAGAAGAGCTCCTGAGGCGTGGAGCCGCTCTGGCCAACCATGGCGCGGTAACGCTCGTCGGTCTCGATGAGGGGGAAGATGTTGGACCACTTGCTTCCGGCCTTGATCTTGCCGTCCCTCCTAAGGTCGCCAAGCACGGAAACAAACGCCTCACGGTTCTTGCGCTCGGCGCGTTGCTTCTTCAGCTTCTCGTCCTGCTTGGAGTCGTTGAAGGTGCGCTCAAGCCCCTTGATGTGGTTTTGAAACACGGTCAGGACATCAAACTGGCTGATGGATGGGTACCTGTCAACATTCTCGTCCCCGCTTTGGTTTTGCTTCTGCTGCTTCTGCTGCTGCTGTTGCTGCTGTTGCTGCTGCTGCTGGCCCTGCTGGCCCTGCTGTCCCAAAAGATACTTTTGGACGAGCGGCGCTGCTTCGATGAGGGGCCGCGCGTCCGCCCAGCGCGTGTACGGCTCCAGGTGTAGCTGCGGCAGCAGCTCGACGAGGCCGTCCATAGCGGTCTTGCGCGCGGCTGCCCGCTGCTCGCGGTGGGCGCGGCGCAGGTCGGCGACGTAGTCGTCAAACAGCTGTCGGCGCTCGCTCTCGCTGCTCGTTGACCGGAAGATGGTCTCGCCCTCGATCATCGGCCGCGCTGTCCGCCAGTGAGTATAGTGCCTGATCTCGGGGTGGCTCTTGAGCATCGTTGCGAAGTCGGCACGTAGCTTGTTCAGCCTCTCGCGGGCCCGCTCCTTGTCCTGCGCCACCACGTCCTGGCAGTACCGCTCAAACGCCGCCTTGCGGTCCCGCGGGTCCCGGATGGCTCGGTACTGCGGGTCGCGAACGATCGCCCGCAGCGTCTGCTCCCACGTCCACTCCGGCTGCACTCCGCTGCGCCGCAGCACCTTGACAAACGTTGCCTCCGCCTCCTCCGTGCTCGCGTTCTCAGCCTGCTGCTCAGGCTCGTTGCCGGTCGGGACCAGAGCTGCCGCCCGCTGCTGCTGCTGCTGCTGTTGTTGTTGCTGGCCACCATACGCCAGCTGTCGCGACTCTGGGATGGTCCCGTCGCGGAGGTCACGCTGCTGATAGCCGTGGTCGTAGTTGTCACTGCCGCCGCTGCCGCCGTATCCTGTGGTCGCCGCTGCTGGCCCAGTCGGGATAGAAACAGGGGTTCTGTAAGGGAAGCTAGTCAGTACCACCAGGTCTTGAAAAAAACCCCCAAAAAAACTTGTCTCCTAGTGAAAAAGAACGTACGCTGGCGTGCTGGGTGTTGCAGACGGCCCCAGAGCTTTTCTGTAGGCTTCGGGCATCTCCCATGAGCTCTGTTTCGTCTCGGTATTGTACCAGTACTTCCTGCCGCCCTCGGCGGTGTATTCTTTCCATGGCTGGCTCAAGAGGGCGCGCTGTGATTTTGGTAGTCATTCGTTAGCAAAAATTGGCAGCCTCAGGCCATCGACCACAACAGCAACTGCAAGGAGAAAAAGGGGCTATCCATACCTCTACAGGACTCATCATGTCCTCTGGCTTCGTCCACTGTGTGACCTTGGTCGCCGCATTGTAGTAGTAGACGCGTCCATCGGCACTGCGGTATTCCTGCCATGCACTCGCAGCGGCCGGAGGCAGGCCAAACTGGCCGTTGACCACGCTCATGGCTGGCGATATTCCACCGATAACACTGTCTGGATGAGTGACGCGCTTCCGTAAAATAAAAATAGTGCTGTTTCGTCCGCTGCCTTCAGTTTGCGGCGGGAGATGGGAGAAACAAAGAAAATGCGCGGCCAGGCTGTATCGCGATAGCCCTGCTGTTTTTTTTCCCCCCATAACCTTCTGGGTGGGCCTTTGCGCTAGTCACGTGTAGGCGGTCAAATTTCTGCCGGATAGCTGCGGACTCCTCATTTCTACGACTACTATTACGGTGCAATCGCGGTCTTACAGTAAGTGCACAGAAAAGATCATGTTTATCATGGTTTCTTCAACTGCCTGATATATCTTACAATGCTTTGCTCTTTTGGCTTAACAGAAAGCCTTCCAGGCCCCCACTAAACGGAACCCAGAGTTCCGGCACTCCATTGCGCTGACGCCGCCCAACCGGCTGCAAAGCCAGCGACTGGCAGAGTCGCTACGACAAAGACGATCACAGGTGGCGGAACGCGTCCCACCAGCTCGAAGCCGTCCATCCACCAGCGTCGCGACAGGTTGAAGCAACCAATGCGCATGTGGCAGATTTCGCGCCTGCCTTTACGAGTGTAGCCTGCGTGTTTGTCGCCGTCGTCTGTGACCGATGGCTCCAGCTTTGGCTCTTTGCTGCTTCCGTTCGGCTGTCTCTCTTTGCTCCTTTTAGTGGCCGCTTTCTTCGTGGATCCCTTGAGCTTGTTGTTGGGCTCACGCTCACTGTCATTTTCACGTTCATCTCCGCTGTTCTCCTCGTCCTCCTCGTCTTTGTGCCGGTCCTCGTCTTCATCTTCCTCGCTCGTGTACTCGCTGATGTTCTCGTCATCTTCCACGGCAACCAGTCGGCCGTCACTGGCTTTTTTGAGCCGCAGCTCCGGCGATGGGCGCGGGGCCCTCTTGGCCTCTTCCTCCATACTTTATTAACAACTCCTAGTCAGCAGTCAGTGGCGGAGGGTGGGAGGTGCTGCGATTGTGAACATTGCAAGGGCTGGGAACGACCTACACTAGCGTCAGACAGATGTCACCCTGCACTTTCGACTTGAGCTCGAGCTCTGCATCCAGGTCCAAGCCGATGATAAGCCGCGGATGGCGTGACCGGCGCGGCTTGTTGTTACTGCCGTTGCTGCTGCTGTTGTTGTTGTCTCGCGTGGTGGCCTCGCGGGAGTAGGACCCTTTGGTTGAATTCCGGCCGCGCCGGGCGACAGGCGCTGGCGACGAGCTTCTGCCTGTTTTAGCGTTCTTGCTGGCTCTGCTGCTGCCATCTGTCCTCAGGCTGGTTGGCTTTGCATTCCGCGCCTTGTTGTTGATGTTGTTGTTGTTCCTGCCTTTCAATACACTGGGAGCGACAGAATCGGCGACGGATGCCGTCTCGTATGCAGTTTCGGATGCCGTCTCGGATGCTGCCACAGACGATTGCCCGCGGTTGTTTCTGCGTCGCCGGCGACGACCGTTTTTGCCGCCACCACCACCACCACCACCACCATTGCCAACGCCGGCATTGGCACCCACAGCGGTATTGCTTGCCAGGCTTCTGCTAACAACTTTCGGTGGGGCTATGCTGCCACTCTCGCTGATGCTTGTGACGCTTGTTGTATCGCTGAAACGGCTGCGGCCCCGGCTGCTAACAGAGCTTCTGTCGTCGTTTCCGCCCGCGGTGACGCTGGAACAGGTAGACACGTTGTCGTCCTCGTCTCCGTCCTCGTCCTCGTCCTCGTCGTGTAAGGCAGGGCCTCGTAGCCGCGGCCGCGGTGGTGCGGGCCCAACCAGATCGTCTAAGATATCGCCCTCATCACAGGCATAGTCGTGACTGCCACTCCGGCTTGCGGCAAACGTAGATGCTGTCGGCGTGGTGAAATGGTCTGTGAGCGTCCTGCTGAGCAGGACCAGTCCTGACGTGCGGTTGGCCGCCATGGTGTAGTAGAGAACGGGAGTTCTAGTTCTTTCGGATATTCAGCGAAGACTACTGCGAAGAGATGTGTTTCCGTGTCTCTGCGAAGCGGTTCACGGGTTATGATATCAGAGCTGAAGGAGAGTCAGTACTTCGTAGTAGGTGGCTGTAAAAGTAGTAAGAAGCAGAGAGGAGAGCTGAGGCAGAAAGAGGATGGGCAGGAGATAATATATCAACTATTGTCATGGTAAGAAATCTACGATACGCATGCACTGAGACGGCCAGGCCTGCTTCTGAAGCTTTGTTCTATTGTCACGTGATTTTCAGGAGGTAGCCTTGGCTCGCATTGACACAAGAAAATTCGAGTCTGTGATCTCCCCCTCGTACGATTGTCTACAGCTTGGTAAACAGTTGTGAAACGGCCTGCAACGTTCGAAACAGCACATCTCAGCTGCTTGTCCGACGGTGGGGTCTAGACTCCGCAGCTTCCGGTGGGAGATGAGACTGGAAGCTGTGCCGTGTCCCCATTTCAGCATTTTTCATCGAACCACTTGGGGGGCCGAGCCCTCTCTGAAGGGCCTCATCTTCCTTTCATGTCCGGAGCCTGCTTTTCGTCACATAACTCGCAGATTTCTGCTGTGCGAGCCTGGCGCTTCAATTTCGCTTCTTAGAATGCCATCTTCTGCCACCTCAGGCCTAACCACAACCGGTTTCTTCAGGGAGGTACTTGTGATATACGTAGTACTGGAAGTCGGAATCGCCCTTCTTAAGGCCTGTAAAGTATCAGCACAAGTGACCCTTTTAGAGCTCAATGCAACGCTCCACGCTTTGTCCTCGTTTGTATTTAGGCGCTCCATCAAAAGGACGGAGAACTATGTGGCTAATTGGCACGCCTTTCTTTTTCTTTCTTGCCTCCTTTTTTCGTGCTTCGGTATAGTAGACAGGCAAAATTGGACCTAAATATATCAACTGTACCGACATGACGGCAAAGAAAGTATACCTTCTCGCGTGAATATTTCTTCATACACCTATGGGCCAGTACTAACACGGCCAATTTTGGCCTGAACTTATGTTGAATATGTGAAAGAGTAAAAAAAAACACAACTTTTAGCCGCAAGCTGCAAGCTGCAGGCTGCAAACTGCCAACACCTGTAATCTTGTCACTCTCTCTCCCAGCCGGTAGCGAGGCCGGCGAGGTTCTCTAGGAGCTGCGGTTGGCGTAGCGGTCGAGCGAGGGTAGAGAGTCGCAGTTGATGCCGACCATGGCCTCGCCGAGGCCGGCGCTGACCTCGGCGAGGATCTTGGCATCGTTGAAGTGGGTGGTGGCCTGGACGATGGCGCGGGCGCGCTTGGCGGCGTCGCCAGACTTGAAGATGCCGCTGCCGACAAAGACGCCGTCGCAGCCGAGCTGCATGAGCAGGGCGGCGTCGGCGGGCGTGGCGATGCCGCCGGCGGCAAAAGTGACGACGGGCAGGCGACCGAGCTGGGCCGTCTGCAGCAGCAGGTCGGGGTCGCAGTCGAGGGCGCCGGCCAGGCGCTGGATGCCGGGGATGCCGTCGCGGGCCAGTGCCGTCTGGGCGTCGGCGATGCCGCGGTTGACCTTGCGGACGTGTTGCACGGCCGCGGAGACGTCGCCGGTGCCGGCCTCGCCTTTTGTGCGCAGCATGACGGCGCCCTCGGCGACGCGGCGCAGCGCTTGGCCCAGGTCGCGGCAGCCGCACACAAACGGCACCTTGAAGGCGTCCTTGGCGATGTGCCGGTCGTGGTCCGCCGGCGTCAGCACCTCGCTCTCGTCGACAAAGTCGACCCCCTGCATCTCCAGGATCTGCGCCTCCACAAAGTGGCCGATCCGTGCCTTGGCCATCACCGGCACTGTCACCGCCGACTGCACCGCCTGGATCACGTCTGGGTCCGCCATCCGCGCCACCCCGCCGTCTCGCCGGATGTCGGCCGGCACCCGCTCCAGCGCCATCACCGCACACGCCCCCGCCTCCTCCGCGATGCGTGCCTGCTCTGCCGTCGTCACGTCCATGATCACGCCGCCCTTGAGCATCTGTGCAAGGCCGGCCTTGACCGTCCGGCTCGTCGTAGTCTTCGCGGCCTCTGCGGCCCGCCCGCTGCTGTCCACCAGCCTGAGCTTCTCGCTCTTGGCGGCAAGGTCAAAGACTTCCTGGTTTCCCATGGCGTCGGAACTCGGCAAGGAGATTTATCAAGTAGATGAAATCTGATGTTTGTACGGGTAGGAGAGAAGATCGCCAAGCCTTTTCTCGGTTTTTTTTTTGCCGCCCAGACTATAAATGAGGCCAAGACTATGGCAAGTATACTATGTAGCAAAGAGATGGAGGGGGATCTGCAAACAAAGGCGGCGGGTGGTCTTTTTAAACCCAATTCAGGTCTCTAGTTCAACGGGAAAGATTATCCGATCTGTGTGAGTCACTTGTTGGTCTGGAGAAGAAAACTATACGGCACAGATCGGACGTGCGGCATTTCAGTTGGACACGGCATAATGCTCCTTCCTCATCCTGTCAAGGTGTGCCGTCCCTACCCGCCTTAACTCCCGGAGAGGACTTTTTTATTTTAATTTCTGCTTATGTACCTTTATTTTATTTTGTGTTTGCTAGCAAACGGCTTCAATCATTCATTGGCTTTTGCTTTCCGTGTTTTCTCACCCTCTCCCTCTTCTTCTTCTTCTTCTTCTTCTTCTTCTTCTTTTTCTTCTTCTTCCTCTTCTTGCCATCACGACAACAACTCGACCAATTCTCATGGCGGACCAGACTATCACCGTCGGCGTTCTCGCCCTCCAAGGTGCCTTTGTCGAGCATATTACGCTGCTGCAGCGGGCAGCCACGACGTCGCCAACCCTCTCGGCGCGCTCTTTTGACTTTGTGCAGGTGCGCAGCGCCAACGAGCTCGGCTGCTGCGATGCCCTCATCATCCCGGGAGGCGAGAGCACCACGCTGGCGCTTGTGGCCAGGCGGTCGGGTCTGCTGGAGCCGCTGAGGCGGTTTGTCCGGTGAGTGAAGTGTAGTGGTAATTGTGACTCACCTTTCACAGCATATTTCAATCTCCCTTTCCATCTCCAGTAGTTCAGCAATTTAGCAATTTAGCAATTCATAAGCCCATAAGCCCTGCAGTCCTGCACATTGCTGACACGTCTTTACCCAGGATCGAAAAGAAGCCCACGTGGGGAACCTGTGCTGGGCTCATCCTGCTGGCCGACAAGGTCGACGAGGCCAAAGAGGGCGGCCAGCAGCTCATCGGCGGCCTGGACGTCCGTGTCCATCGCAACCACTTTGGTCGGCAGATCAACAGCTTCGAGACCGACGTGGCCCTGCCGTTCCTAGACGCCCCCTTCCGCGCTGTCTTCATCCGCGCTCCCGTCGTCTCCGAGGTGCTGGGTCCCAGCCACTGCCGTGAACACGAACATGACCACAACCACAACTGCGATGACAAGACGGCATCGTCGGCAAGAGAACCAGTTCGTGTGCTGGCGCGCGTCGGCCGTGACGGGGCAGTGGACGGAGACATTGTGGCTGTGCAGCAGGAAAATCTCTTTGGCACGAGCTTCCACCCCGAGCTGACAAACGACACACGTATCCACGCCTGGTGGCTACAACAGCTACTACTAACCACCGTGCACTGAGACAGCGACCGAGAACGCCGTCCCCTAGCACGCGGCCGACATATGATCACCAAAGGTATCGGCGGACTGACTGGGCTACCCAATGTACCCGTCCACAAGTGTATGCACATGGGCTTCTTTAAAGAGAGGAAAATGAGCGGTCAGAAACGTGAGTGAGAACTGGCAGGTTTTGCAAGACTGCTTATTTCCTTTTTTTTCTTCCAGAGTTAGTCTATCGCCCCGAGCAGAGGACTCGGATCAGAATACACCTGTTAGTACAGGTACTCAAGCCTCATAGTTGAGGGACAGCACACGCATCGCCAGTGGCTTTGGTTGTTTTTGCCCCAAACATACAGTACAGTGTTTTTTCAATTCTAGGTACGATCGGATTTTGTACATATCCCCTAAATAGACAAGACTTCAGATGACGCAGGGACAAACGCATGAATAAACACAGCTACAGTCTGATAACTACTGCTCACTACCGGATCTCTAATTTATTTTCATTTCGTGCTACTCTGAAGTACAGAAGTTTTTACGCAGGGGGTGACCATAATCGCTAGAAATCGGCTTCTCCTGTATAATATCTATCATAGTCTATATAGTAAACAAGGAATGTCAAACAAAACAGCCTTATCACCAAATGAATGTCATATCCCTAGACTGCCGAACCTGGCGTTCTGTCTATCAGTGCTTGCGTCAAGTACAGCCTAGAGGTCCAACAGTGATTCACCCTAGTCTGAATGATGGCTTAAATTTAGGATCCAACGGCTGGATTTGGTGTGGATTAAAAGTAGTATTGACCTCGCCATAATTTTTAAGAATTGAATAGGACGTAGGATATGGAGTACTCGTGTCCGTCTCTCCTTCACGTGCATGTTACGATTTTAAGATGGGTACGGAGTACGTCTCTAGGCTTTCCTTTTTTAGTTGCAGCTTGCTTCCCCAGATTTGGCCAAATCCCCCTGTTCGCTTGATAACGGCCTGCCCCGCCTTCGTCCGTCAGAAGATGTAATTTACCATCGCTGTGTGGGTCGGGGTCCCAGCTACCCTCCAGGAGTAGACACCCCCACAAGAGTACAGATTTGCACGCTCTCTTCTCTAGTCATACTGTTGATCGCCACCATCTGTGAATGCCATTGTGGGCGGGCATTGCTCTACACTGTAGCCGTCATGTCTCATCATCTTGCTCTGTTTTCTCTTTTGCCCTTGACTGTGGCCGCGACGAAAGTTGTCAAGGCCGCGGAAAATAACGGAATTGCCACGATCCTCATCGTGGATGGCGTCCGCCGGCGTGCCTTGGATATCGGCCGCACTCCGTCAAAACTGGGAGACAGCGCGACTCTGGCAACGTTGGGCCGATGCGGCGACGTGGTGGTGAACGAGCCGTACATTTCGCGCATCCAGTGCTCGTTCGAAATCAACCCGTCTTCCGGGATTGTCATGTTTTGCGACCGCTCGCCGGGCCAGACGTGCGAGGTCTCTGGAGATGAGGCATTTCCGCTCGACCGAGGCCAGGACTTCAGAGGTGCACGCAAGGTCGCCGTCACGCGGAAAATCAACACCATCATCGGGATGGGAGGCACGGGTCGAGATATAATTAAATTCCGGCTTGTGTGGAAGCTTCAGAAGGACGACACCACCGACCAGGCGCTACTGTTGCAGCGAATCGAGAGTCGTCCCCGATTTGATGCAGCCCTCGTCCAGACAATCGATGTCTGGGACCCAGCCAACACATTGTCGAGCTTGCCACAGCCCGAGCAGTCCCGTATGCGCTTCTGCTCGCCCGAAGGCAATGCCACACTCGGAGCGGGGACATTCGGCTCCGTGTACAAAAAGATAAACGTGGACACGGGCAACCTGATAGCCGTGAAATGTATCAAAATTCCGCAAATCCGAGATAATAAATTTATAGAGCAATTGGAACGTGAAGTCCAGGTCCTTGCCAAACTCACTCACGTAAGTTCCTCTTTTTCTTCTTTTTCTTCTTCTTTCCCTTTTCTAGTCATGCATCGGTCAATGGCTTATCTGCTGCCACTTATGTAGCCGCACATTGTCAAGTTCCTTGGATATAAGCACCAGATGGTGCCACACGAAGAAGTTCAGGTCCTGATGGGCCTCGAAGACGGCACGCTCCAGTCGCTTGTGGAGAGGCTCGTCCAGAGTGAGGACTTGGAACTCGGCGACGGCTTCCTCTATCTCGAAGACGTGGTCTGGGAGACTGCCCTGCACCATATGCTGCAGGCCCTCGACTTTCTGGCCTCACACAAGATGATCCACCGCGATGTCAAGCCGGAAAACATTCTCTACACGCTTCGACAGACGCCCTCTTCTTCTTCTTCACCCCCGTCCTCCCAAACAGCCCAAAGACCTCATTCCCAGGACTACCACTTTCGCCTCGGCGATCTCGGGCTCGTCAACTCCCAGGACTTTGCTAGCACGCTGGCCGGAACGCCGCTCTTCATGGCCCCCGAGATGGCCCTAATGTTCCAGGAGGCCCAAGCCGGCGGCAGCAAAAAGACGCAGACGCCCAATATGGACGTCTGGTCGCTCTTTGTGAGCATGCTGTGGACGGCCGACCTCTACACCAACAGCGAGCAGTGGTTTCAGAAGAAACTGCTCGCTGCGAACCGCGCCGGTAGCCGCCAGGTCGGACGCATGGTGGAGGGTTTGTTGCCAGGGAACCCGGAGGACCCAGAAAACCAGAAGAAGAAGTACATGCTGTCACCGTCAATGGAGGACGTATTTGACATGGCCTGGGCAGACCCGCAGCGGCGAGCGTCGGCTGCGCAGATGCTAGTCTATCGCTTCAAAGGGAAGGGTCTCACGACTCCGCTAGAGCAGGTCCCGGAACTGGTAAAGATGCCGCCGCCGCCGCCGCCGCCACAGCCGCTGCCAAATTCACAAGCCCAGGTCCGCCAATTCCAAGGACCCTCCGTGGCCGGCCGTAGCAACGACCATGGCAACCAACAAGGGCCCGACGAGATGCAGTTGACGGTGCAAATGGGCTATTTGTCCGTGGGACAGTTTTCTGCCGAAAGATGGGAAAACCTGATTGACAAGGGTAAAATTTCATTCGGTTTTAAAAAGTAGCCCTCAGGGCAAGTATTAAAGGACGGTTGTGGAATTTCGAACGTATGAGATCCGACTCCTGTATATATCCCGAATTAGGGTAGCAGAATCAGCGTGGCATGCAGACATGACGCAACAGCAAATGAGGCTCAGGGGAGGACCCATAATAGCATGCAGATAGAGATATAAAGAAGACTACACCTCCCTTTAATAGGAGGGCAAGGAAGGAAGAAATCAGAGGACTTCTGCCCCGAATAAGCAACACACAAGATAAGCTATAGCCCATCCGAGAAGATGACTTAGTTAGCGGCTTCGCCACTAGCCTGTCTGCTTATTTCTTGAGTTGTTCCTAACAATTGCTCTCCAGCCCGTGCAGAGCAGCCGCAACGAGCCCGTGACTATATGGCGTTTCATTTGGCTGTCAGGCTGACCCCACAAACTCTATATGCTCTCATGGCAACTGGGCGACCTCATGATGATGAGGACGTGCAGGCATGTCTTCTTCATCGGTCGTCGATTCTATAGTCTGTTACTTCAAGCCCACACAGCCATAAATCTGGAGGGCGAATTAGGCCACGTAGATCTTAGTTTAGAACAGCTAGACAATGTATAGAGAATGATGTCGCAGACTACTATGTGCCCCCCTTTTGGTCTCACTATGGCTGTTTCAGCAATATTTCTCGAATTGTAAGTTTTCAGGCTGATCGCTGTTTACTGTGGAATACGTCTCGAGATAAGAGAGAGGAACGTGGGGGTGCTTACCTCGACTGTGAGGTCCCGCTCTGTCTGTTTACGCAGCCCGACTGTTAAACTATGCTCGACAGATCAATACTGTTGCTAACAACCAAGAGGCTGGGCGGCAACATATAAAGGCTGAGGTATCCCTTCTTTCAGCTTTTTTTTTAGACCCGGCCACGCTCTTGTAACTTTGTCCCCTACCTCTTTGTACCTCGTTGTAACGCACGTGCGCAGGTATATCATCTCAGTTGATCTTTTTTTGCGGACACGAAGAAAAACAAGCGACCATGTCTTCTTCTGCCCCGGCACCGGTACAGGGGCTGCTACAGGATCATGAGCTGTCACAGTATCCCAAGGACATCGACTGGACCAAGGAGCCCAAGAAGCTCGCGGCTGCGTGCAAGCCCATCTGCGTGGAGATGCTACGGGAGCTTGGCTATATTGGCGGGCCAGTGCCGAAGCCCAAGTCCGTCGAGGAGTTGCTCCAATACATGCTCAGGAGGGCCGTTGAATTGGGAGTCTCTCCGGACAACCCGCGCTCAGCCAAGGCATTCCGACTGGGCTACTCTGAAGGACTGGTACGTAATAGATTTTCTTTATCATTCCCACCGTCCGATAGCCTCGAATTTATCTGCAAGTCAGACTGGAAAAGTTCATGCGTAATGGTCTATGCGGAGGATAGGTCACGAGGATAAATCACGAGAAAAGACAAAGAAACACAGGTTGCTAACCAGATGTCTGGACATCATACAGCTTGCGCACCCTAACCACCCCATCGAGGCGCAGGGCTACGTCGCGCTGCTGACCTGGCTCGTGGCGACGTATGATGATACTGTCGGCCAACAGAACGAGATGATCGAAGAGGCGATGCAGTTCCAACAGCGCTTCATCACCGGCCAACGGCAGCCTAATATCTTCCTCCAGGCTATCGTGACACTCCTGCACGAGGCGTACGACCACTTCGACCCCATCTTGGCCAATTTGCTACAGGTGTCTGTACTCAAGTTCCTCTCTAGCAACTTACTAGAGCAACACCAGGGTTTCAAGACGATGCCTATCACTCCCGCAGGCGTCCAGTTCCCTTATTTCTTCCGGGACTTGTCTGGCTTGAACATTGTGTACACTGTCTTCTGTTTCCCTAAGCAGCGGTGCCCTGACCTGTCACAATTTCTTGAAGCCATTCCGGATATGAGCAAATTCATCGACATCTCCAATGATGTGTTATCGTAAGTTCCCCCTGCGTGTGTATTTTTTGTCTCTTCTGCTTTTTCTCGCTCACGAAACAGGTCTCTTCTTTTACGTGGATGCATCGTGACTCCGTACATTTTATTACCTGCATGTTTCCTCTAGAGGTAGAGAGAGAAATGTCAAGGCCGATATTCCCAAGAAGAAAAAACAACAATATTGAGGAAGAATCAAAGATCAGAACAGAGAGTAAAGCTAACCTGTGCCATCCTAGGTTCTACAAGGAGGAGCTAGGTGGAGACCACCGCAACTATATTAGCAATCTGGCCTTTACGACCGGGAAGCCAATCATAGAGTGTCTGCTGGATGTGCAGCGCGACGCGATAGGGTGTGCAAAGCGCGCCGAGAATATTCTGCGCGGCCGCGGTGTCTACTACGATACTTGGCAGGAGAGCGTCCAAGGGTACATGGCCATGCACACTGTCAATCCTCGCTACAAGCTAGAAGATTTAGGTATCGCCGAGGTGCACCCTCTTATGCCGTTCGAGGAGCAGATCGAGGAGTTCTTTAAGCAGTACGAGCAATCTCGGAAGGCGTAAAGGCGCGAAGTCAGCACGGGCTTTCCCATCGTGTTGGATACTTGTTTGCCTAGAGTCCAAGAAGCCAATTTGGCTCTTGATTGCATTGCTGTTTTTGTTGAAATAGAAGCTATATAGGAATTCACGGCCTGCGCACTTTGACTTGTAACAACGTTGATTCCGTTTTGCTACCATATATACAGAGTCTTGAGCCGCTTGACTCTAGACATCTGATGCGTCAAAATTACGGATCAGGTTGTAGTAGAACTTGAGCACGCCGACGTGGGCGTGCATATTCACACCCTCGTCGACCGTGTGCGGGTTGACGCCTGAGCTCTCCATCATTGGCAGCCACCGGTAGATGTTGGGTGTAAGGTCTGAGGACAGAAATGTTAGAATAGCCCTCTATCGCCGGATTAAAAAAAACCCCAAAAAGACATACTGAGATAGTGTCGCGTGTCTGTGTTTCCGTTCATCAAATCTCCGGCAGGCACAACCCTGCCTCCGTCAAAGGCAAAAGTGTGCTGGATGGTGCCGGAGAACACGTCCCAGACAGGTCCAGTCGTCGGCGACACGGGGGCCGGCTGTGTCTCCTGGTCGGTAGTGATGCGCAGCGTGCCGTTATAATCGACCTGGTACAGGGTCTTTGGGACATCAGAGTAACCGGGCAGTCCGAAACTGTCAATCCCAGCCTCCTCACCCGCTCCCTTGTAAGCAGCACCCCCGAATGCCACGAGGGTGAGCCCGTACTTGTCGACGATTGGCTTGATCAGCCGGACGGACTTCTGCTTGACCTCGTCGATGGTGTTGTGCGACGCCACGCGGTAATTAACACCGAGCGTGACGACTTCTGGCATGGCATTGATCTTGACGCCCTGTTTGATTTTATTGTTTTTAGTCGTCAGCCAACCGCCATCACGCTATCCCTAGACTTGGCTTGGAAAGAAGGGGAAAGATCACATACTCCGGATATCAGATCAACCGCCTGAGACGTCTGCAGGCGGAAATTGGTGGGCCGGTCGACGGCGGCCAGCAGCCGCGCGAGCTTGTCGAGGCTGCCAGCGCGGACCAGCTTCGTGATCTCGGGGTTGGCCTCGGGCGCGTAGCGTGCCTTGCAGATGTAGCTCTGGTGGAGGGGCGAGCCCGGGACGATCGCTGGCTCGTACGGGCTGCTCTCAAGCGCGGCCACGATCTCGGCCACAATACCGATGCCCGTGTGGGGGAACGGCATCGACGAGTGGCCGCCGTTGACGTGCAGCTCGTACAGCACGTCCACGTGACCCTTTTCGAGCACCGACGGGAGCGCGAAGAGAACGTCACCGCTGTCACCTTCGAGCCGCTCAAGTCCAGCACTGCCCTCGTCCAGCAGGAGCGCCATCGAGTCGCGGCCAAAGCGCTCTTCGAGGTAGGTCGCGATCGTGCCGGCGCCGCGCCGGCCCGACGTTTCCTCATCGAAGCCGAGAGCCAGTACGATGCCGCGCCGCGGCGCCCAGCTCGGCCTCGATAGAAGCGCCTCCAGCGCCGACATCAGCGCCGTCAGGCTGTTCTTGTCGTCGTATGAGCCGCGTCCCCAGAGGAAGGTGCCGTCAAAGTGCCCCGAGAAGGGCTCGTACGTCCACGTGGACGGATCCGCCACCGGCACCACGTCTTGATGTGCCGTCAGCATGATCGGCCGCAGCGACGGGTCGCTGCCCTCGATGGTGTACACCAGCCCGAACCGGTTGACCTTGGTCAGGCTCATGCGCTGGTGTCTGTTTTTTTGGATGGTGTTGCGTCAGCCAGTTTCTCTCGGTCATCAGTTACCCGGTCCACATCAGCGGCCATCTTTTGACAGTCATAAGCCCACCCGCTTTCAACTACCAACGAAACACGCTTACACGGCCGGGTACAGCCCCTCTAGCAGGCGTTGCACTTCAAAAAAGACAAGCCAGCGCGGGTCCTCATCCACGTCCGCCATGTCGTCGTAGCTGATCGACGGCACCCGCACGAGGGCGCCGTGCCGCTCTACCTGCTTCTGCAGAGCGTCCGGGCCTGAGAAGAGGTCATCGGCTGAGGGCAGTCCGTCGGTATCCGGCGAGACCGCCGGCGGGAGATCACATTTGAACGAGCTGCTACTGCTGCTACTGCTGCTACTGCTGCCGCTGCCGCCGAGGATCTGCTGCGATCCGGCGGCTTCGGTCGGCCCGACCGCGGCTGCAAATCCGTGGCTGACGGACAGAGATAGAGCTGCAAACGTGCGCAGCCGCATGTTTGTTATTCTGTACGGGGTGGAGTAACAGCTGAATACTTCAATTGAGAGGAAAGAAAGAGAGATTGCAAGGCACCGAGGGAAGACCGGGGGATGCAGAAAGCAGAGGAGCAGGAACCTATGGATGTCGGCAGAACTAGAGATAGTAAGAGAGAACCGCGGAGATAAGAGCTCCTTTCTATACGAAGCAGTAGACCGTTATCGGGACCTGTCTTGTCTATCAAAATGGTCTACATTTAGTTAGTCTCTACTTCTCAGGGGCATTTCAAGGCACCCATCTCGAAGCCGCTAAAAGCGGGAGCTATCCACTTTAAATATGTGAGTTGACTTATTAGCACACATACAACCAGAGTAGTCCTCCTCCTATGCGTGTATCTCGCCATGCTGAAAAATCATTCCATTTCACAGTCTTTCAAGATCGTGGCGTATCAAACCTTTATGCATATCTGGCTCGATTTCAGCGCTATTCATCAAGCTCAGTAACGGCGGCGGTAGGAGACACTGCCCTGATCTACATTGAAGAGCCGGGCATTGAGGAGCTCGAAGCATACACTCCAAGAGGCTTCCACCCCTCGAAAATCGGCGACAATTTCTGTGGCGGACGTTGCCATGCTTTCCACAAGCTGGGCTACGGTGGGTAATTGCTGATCTTGCTGGCTGGCACGAGACCGGTATACGAAAAACACCCGATATGCTGCCCTCAAGATGCTCGTCGCATCAGAGATAGATCAAAACAAGGGAGAGCAGAGTATCACGCTACCTACCACATAAAAATCTGAGCCACACTGGACTTCCTTCGTCTAGTGTCTTTTTGGACGAGTTTCAGTTTGGTGGTAATAGTAGTCACCGCTGCCTCGTGAGCAGGCCCAACGGCAACGACATCGCCGTCGCCAAGGAAGCGCTGGCGTCGGAGTATATGATAGAGTAGGCAATTCCTGCATAGAATAAAGCAACAGGATGAGGGGAAGCTACCATGTTGACATGTGCTAGTTTCCAAAATGCCGTTCGATATAGCCTAGAATTTTAGTGTACGGAAGTATAAATATTGCGCACCTCCAGTCGATACCACGTATCCTCACTGTGAGCTCTTACCAGATACGTGCCTGGCCTCCATTCCAATCAACGTTTGCACCGCTAGGGACTCAGCTGAACCGCATTTCCCGGCCAAAATTGCAATTTGTCTCAACCGGACGTAGCTAGAGAGTGATGAAACGCTTCTCTTCGCCCCCCCGGGAGGCCATTTCTCCAAATGGGTTGCTGGCCGTTTAAGCTATGGTACAGATATGAGCATTATGCACTGACTTGAGATTCTTTTCAGCCGTTTTCCACCATGCCTTTTGTGCCCCTCCTAGACTGTCGTCCTGTCAGCTTCAGATCGACAAGGGGCAGCAGCAGCAGCTTCTTCCTTATTAAAGTTTGCCTCCCCGAAGTCCTTGTGTCTACACACCTAGGCATGTGCATCTTAGACCTCCACCGACTGACTGGGGTGGATATGGTTGTCCGGCTTAGTTTTCACATACGGCCTCACCAGTAAGACGGCGCGAGCATATCTGCAGCGAGAGAAGAGGCGCGCGGGCCCGAGATCTTCGCCTCTTTCTGGCTGTCTTGGAAATCCGAGTGCCGGACCCAAAGCTTTAAAGAGTGTCAAAACTTCTGTTGTCTCTCGCCATCTTGGAGGAACTGTGTTCTTTGGAGAAGGGCAGGTGTGTCCATACCCCCTCGTCAAAACAGAACGTGCGTTCTTCATGTGCTCAGCAAATCTCGCACGCTCATGCCCCTGTTAGATACGCTGTTTCTGGAGTCGCTGGCGCTGCCGTTTCCATTGCCGCTGCCGTCACTGTTGCCGTTGATCGATCCCCGTCGATCGCTGTTCAGCATCAGTAATGCCGCCGTGGCCTCTTGGTCTAGGTCCCGCTGTGGCAGCAATGCCGGGCTTGTGAGCGACAAGCCAGCGACCGAGGAGGCCGCCGCTGCGAAAAGGTACGAAGGCTGCGGGCCAAACGCTGGTGAAGCCTGCGTGGACGTGCTGTAGCTGTAATGGCGATGGTGCTCGATGGCTGCGGCTGCTGCTGCTGCTGCTGCTGCTGCTGCCGCCGCCGTCACCGCCGCCGACACCGGTATGGAGGCGGTAGACGATTGCGAGTCCTGGCTCTGCTGGCGCCGTCGCGAGTCCTGTGCTAGAAGTGCGGGCGAGACGGATGGCTGGTGTGGAGTAGAACGCGACGATGACGCCGCCGATCTTGGGTGCGTGGAATCCCACGTTGGTGACTGAAGGTTGTCATCAACGTCGTCGGCATCATCGCTGTCGTCATCGCCGCTGTCGTCATCGTTGTCGTTTTGGGCCATGGCATCGTCCATCTCAATGTCCGGGGACGCTGACTCGTCGTTGTAGGCCGTTGGGAAGACGGCTATGTATGGATGAGCTGGATCATACTGGCCTTGATGCTGTCTTTGACTGAAAGCAGGCGGGGAGGTGATGTGTTGGCGCGATTGTCGTTGATGCTGCTGCTTTTGCTGTTTCTCCGTTTCATGGTGGGCCTTGAGCGAGGCGACACATTCCTCCAGATACCGGACGTACTCGATGGACGCCTGGAGAATGGCCAGCTTGTGCATCTCGCCTGTGCAAGCGGGAATCATGTTTTTGAGCACGGCGAACTCTTCGTTCATCTTAGACCGCCGCCGCCGCTCGATGAGACTGTGGGCAGTCTTGCGCGCGATCTTGCGACCTGCAGCGCTGGTAGACGAAGCATTCTTTCTCTTGCCGCCTGCGGTCGATGCTGCTGTCGTAGCAGCCGTCGCGGTGGCTGCCGCAGTAGGTGCAGCAGCACCAGCAGCAGCGGTGGCCGTCCCTGTAGCAGCATTGCTTCCCTTGCCCGCCGTGCTTCCAGCCGTGAATTTCCCTTGCGCGGAGAGCACCGGCGATTTTCCCGGCCGCAATTCCACGGGCTGGCCAGCAACTGCTCCAGCTGCCCCAGAGCCAGCGCCAGCCGATGTGGCAGACGCACGCGGCTTCACCTGTATTATCTTCCGGGAACGGGTCGGCGGGGGCGGCAGCGCAAAGGCGTCCTTAACCGCAGCAGCAGCTGCCGCCGACGATCTCCGACGGGACTTGACGGCCTCCGCGGCTTGCATGGGGTACGCCACCTTGGAAGACGAGGGAGGTCCTCTCTCTGGTGCCATTTGGGGCGACAGCATGCTCACATCTGTAGACCGGTGGGCTGCGGCATTGGCGGCAGACGTTTTTGGCGTGGTAGGCGAAGCTGACGTGTGGTCACCAGCGGTGGCGGCCAGAGCTGGCGGCGGCAGTTCAAAGGACGTCTGCAAGGCGGCCAACTGCTTCAAACCGTCCTGGCCTTGGATGTCTGTAGAGGACGCCGGTGTCGGTGGGAGCACGGCAGGAGGCATGGCAAGGAGAGCAGTAAGAAGGGAAAGAGCGGTAGTCTGTAGGGAGATGCTGGTGGTTGGGGGGATGGTAGCAGTCTAGAGAAGAGTGCGACAAAAGGGGGGAAAAAGAAAAGAGAGCAGAGAATGGAAGAGGGAACGAGAGATAATAAAGCAGGAAAACAGGAAAGCAAGAGGCACGGCTAGATAGGAGGTAGGGGGGGTCCTGGTGGCTACAGTGGGGACGAGACCTGCCGGAGAAGACAAAGCAGAAGGTAGTGAGGATTCTATAAGCCCATTTTTTTGCAGTTCTAGACAGTCCCTAGCATCTCGGGAAGTCCTGGGGGAAGAGGGAGGGCAAAATCCAAATCCAGGGCAGCTCGGGGACCAGTGGTTGTCGTGTGTCTCAGCATTCGGTCTTTACTCGTACAACAGCAGCTCCTGCTGGTCTTCTCCTCTTTGGCAGCAGCCATGCGGGCCTGGCCATGCTGAAAGGGGCAAGGGTGCGAGGAGATTGTGGACAAGCCCTCGTGCGCACATGTTGGGGGCAGCCGTGGTGGTCTTTGTGGTGAGGTTCTTCTGAGCCAAGCGTTGGCGTTTTGGCGTTTTGGCTTTTTTGGCGTTTTGGGGGGTGGTTTGGGGGGACGATGGAGCTCCACTCTGCAGCCAATCCCAGCACGGCACGCGAGCACGTTCTAAAGAGAGAGGAGCACGCGAGCTCTCACCCTAAACAGCTGCCTTGCCTGAACAAGAGGGGAAAAGGAAAAAAGATATACGAGTAAAAATGTCGCTTATCGGAGAGCGCTGGAAAAGAGCAGCAGCGGGATGCAGAAGCGCTGCAGCTGCTGGCCCTCTCTGCAGAACATATCGTCTTCGCGAGCACCTTCCCCTACTGTCGGCCCGCTCGACAAACACGGCAGTAACGATGGGCGAGAGGGAGGCGAGAGCGAGGCAAAAGCAAACCAAGGGCGCTGGACAACAGCAGATACTGAGATGACGTAATTCATTAGAAAATGCGACAACGGCTTCGCAAGCACGGATCAGAATGCTTCTTTTTTTTCCCTCTTCCCTCTCGTATTCTCGCCCGTCTTCCCGGAGGTTCACTGGCGACCACTCCTGTTATCACATGCATTGGCCAACACATTTTTGGACAACCGGAGGCACGGTCTGCCACGACCCTGTACTTGTAAGTGGACACGGCGGTCGGACAGTCTAGACCAGCAAATGGGCACGTGGGCTGATCTACAGACACTACGAGTACTCCGTTAGTTGGGCAGAGGCTACGAGAGCTTGCCGATCGTTCTCGAACCCCGTCACGTGCCAGTTGTAACGACATCTAGTAGAATTGCCATTTTTGGGAAGTCGAGGAAGGCATAGTTTATTGTTAGCGGTGGTACCCCCCAAATTTAACGATTTTCGCCCAAATGGGTTAATATGAGCTCCTTTCCCACCAGGGCGCCGCGCGTGCCTTTGCTATTATATCATGTGTCCATTAATAAAGTCATTTCGTGAATAACCCTGGTAAATAAAACGGATCCATAATATAACAATAATTGGTTGATATTTTGTCTACCGTCTCCAAATCAGTCAAGAGACGGTTTGGTCTATCGCGCTGGGATATTCTTCAAGAAATGCATTAATTGAAACGAGTGGACGAGTGGTTTTCAGCCCCCTTGTCCAGAATTATTCTACCCAGTCTCCCAGTTTCCCGTTCCGCCAGTTTCCAGTATATCGGCATTTTCAACCACACATCTCCATCCCTTCTTTTCTCCCCTACACCTCGTTGCTCGGGTAGGCCACCGTCGTCGTCGACCCGAACTCCTCCTTGATGCTGCGCACGCTGACAAACCGGTTCAGCAGCGTCGCGCTGCCGGCCTTGTCGTTGGTGCCGCTGGCGCGGCCGCCTCCAAATGGCTGCTGGCCCACCACGGCGCCCGTGCTCTTGCAGTTGATGTAGAAATTGCCGGCCGCATTCCGCAGCCGATCCTCGGCCACCCGCACAGCGGCGCGGTCGGCAGCGAACACGGAGCCCGTCAGGCCGTACTCGGACGTCGTGCTGATGAGGTCGCACGTCGCGGCAAAGGCGGCGTCCTGCTCCTGCTTAGAGCCGCTGGCGACGGCGTCGTCGTACACGTATGCCACCAGCACGGGTCCGAACAGCTCGCGCGACAGCAGCGGGTGCGTCGGGTTGCTCGTCTCGTAGACCGTCGGCTGCACAAAGTAGCCCTTGCTGCCGTCGTAGGCGCCGCCGGCCAGCAGCGTCAGTTCAGGATCGTCGCGCGCGGCATCGATGACGCTGGTCAGCCGCTGGAAGGCGTCGGCGTGGATGACGGGGCCGACAAAGTTGCTGTGGTCCGTGGGGGGGCCCTGGCGCAGGGCCAGCGTCTCGGTGACGATGCGGTCACGCAGCTGCGGCCAGATCGAGCGCGGCGCGTATATCCGCGACGTGGCGCTGCACTTCTGGCCTTGGAACTCAAAGGCGCCGCGCACCGTCTGCACAGCGGCGTTGGCAACCTCGGCCGACGGGTGCACCAGGTGGAAGTTCTTGCCGCCCGTCTCGCCGACGACGCGCGGGTAGCCGGCGTAGCGGCCAGCCGCGGTCTCCTCGCCGATCTTGCCCCACAGCTGCCGGAAGACAGCTGTGCTGCCGGTGTAGTGCAGGGCGGCAAAGCCGGGGTGGCTCAGCACCTCGCGCGTGACCTCGGCCGCGGGGCCGGGCACAAACTGGATCACGTTGGGCGGCAGGCCGGCCTCGAGGAAGATGTTGTAGAGCACCCAGTTGGACGCAACCGCAAAGTCGGACGGCTTCCACACGACCACGTTGCCCAGCAGGGCCGGCGCGCCCGTCAGGTTGCCGGCAATGGCCGTGAAGTTAAAGGGGCTGACCGCATACACAAAGCCCTCGAGCGGCCGGTACTCGGTGCGGTTCCACACGCCCGGAGAGTTGTGCACCGGCTGTTGTGCGTACAGCTGCTCTGCGTGGTGCACGGAGAAGCGCAGAAAGTCCACCAGTTCTGCCGCCGCGTCGATCTCTGCCTGCCACGCATTCTTGCCCTGGCCCAGCATCGTCGCCGCCATCAGGTCGTACCGGTACTTGTTCGCCACCAGGTCGGCCGCCTTGAGGAAGATGGCTGCCCGCTCTGCAAACGGCGTTGCCGCCCACTCGGCCTGTGCCGTCAGGGCCGACTCGATGGCCGCTTGCACGTCGGCCGAGCTCGCCTGTGAGTACGTCGCCACGGTCGCCTGGTGGTCGGATGGGTTGACCTGCTTTCCGACCGATGACGTTCTGATCTGCAACAGTACATAGCATCAGTCAGCAATTGTATATTCCCCTAAAGCATCTGCGTGGCTCTTTGCATGCTATCCCTACCTCCTTGCCGCCAATAACAAGCGGGATCTCGAGCGGCAGCTTGGCCTGCAGCTTCTCAATTGCTGCCGTGATGCCGGCCCGTTCTGCTGAGCCCTTGGCGTAAATGTGCTGTTGTCTCTAGTGTCAGCTTTTTCTTTCCGCTCCCTGCATTTGTGGCCCGTCCCCGCGTCGGCAGCATTACTCACGTTGGGCTCGTTTAGCACTGCCGGTGGCTTGAATGTCGCCAAGCTCGACATGCGGATCTGCTGTCGCGACACCCATGGCTGCTGTCTTGAAAGCTGACTGTGAATCTGTTGCTGTGTCCGCCGGAGGCCCGAGTTCAGCAGCCGCGAAGTGGCGGCCGAGCTCATTCGCCGAGATGCCATAATGACTGAGGAGAGGCAATATAGTCCGCTTAAGCCAGGTTTTGAGTGCTGCAGTCTTGCTCCTCACAGCGTTCTGCAAATAGAAGAAAGCTTTCTGGGTCTGGCGTTTTTCACCCCCTTAAGAAGCAGTGTATATATATGAGGAAATAGAGGAAGGAGTGATCCTCCGATCTTCGCATCCCCCTCACCTGCTGATTGGGACGAATGATAGATAAGACAAGAGCTCAAGCCGGGCAATTGGGCCTGCAGTCGCTTTGTCGCGGCTCAAAGAGATCAGTGGGTGGCCCGCAGTGGGGCCAGCAATTCATTGTAAAGGACGCTAGCTCGGGCTGTACTTCCTTCTTTAGTTTCGGCATTGGCTGCCTACAATAAGTGATAGCAAATTGTGAGGCTTTCAGAGCATATATGGGACATTGATGTCAAGAGGCATACAAGGGACAGAGCGAACCGTTTTAAAAGTGAAGGCGAGACGGGGCGGCAATTGAAATAAAAAGCAGCGTTGATGAAAACTTTAAAATAAATGAGGTCGAAACGCCAGTGGACAACCCAGGCCAATGAGCCGACCCCTAAAATCCCAGACGGCAACATGACAATAAACTAAAGTTAAAAAAAAAAAGATGGAGCTAAAAATGGACAACGATCCAATGCCGCCGAGCGGCTGACCGCGGCCCGGTGGCCAGCAACTGAATTTCCCTTTTCCGGTAGTCCTTCTCTTTTTCTTCATATCATTGGGCAATCCTTTTACATCCTTTTTTGCTCACTCGGCCATGGCGTCGGCTGTGCCGGCGTCGTCATCGCCCCACAGCCCGTCCAGCTTGAACTCCTTTGCCCACTCCGTCACAATCTGCTTCTGGTCGACCATGACTGGCGCCTCAACAGCTGCGGCGGCGGCGGCAGCCGACTTGCCCTTGCCCTTGGCCCTGCCGGTCTCGGCCGCCCCTGGGGCAGCTGTTGTTGTTGCTGTGGCGGCGCCTAGCCCCGGTCTCGGAGCGTCGACCCAGCCCTGGATGCGGCCGTCGCGCCAGTCGGTGATAACGGTCATGGCGGCCGCGTGGATGTTGGGCACGCCGCCGCGACCTAGACGGCCGCGCTTGCGAGCCACCTGGACCAAGAAATCCGTGGTGAAGTCGCTGCTGTCGGGCCCGCCGGGCATCAGCGCTGGCAGGTCGTAGACGTCGGTGAGGTTCTTGAGGCGCTCAGCCGACGCCGACAGGCGCTTCAGCAGCAGCGACACGGCCGGCACCGGGTCCTCGATCAGCTTGGGCGGTACGGCGTTGAGCAGGATGAGGCTGGCGTGCACGTCGGCGGCGGTTTTGGGGCCGGCCGCCACCGAAGAAGAGCCCCCAGCCGTGTTGGCCGACGACGGGAAGACAATACCGGGCGAATCCAGCAGGGTCAGCTTGCTGTCGATCTTGACGGAGCGGATGGCCGTGGTGACACCGGCCTCGGCGCCCGCCGGACAGGCTGCGCGGTGGTGGCCGCCGCCATGGTTGCCGCTGAGTCGCGACAGCAGCGCGTTGATCACCGACGACTTGCCCACGTTGGGATAGCCGATCACGCCCACGGACACGGCCCGCTTGAGGTTCTGGCTAGCCGCGTACGCCTTGAGCGCCCGGAACAGCGCGCCGCTCGTGCTCTGCACCGTCAGGTCGCGGTGGTGGAACGTGTGCGCGTTGGCCGCCGGGCTCGACGCCCGCAGCGGCAGCGTCGGAAACGCGCCCCGCAGGTGCGTCAGCCACGCCTTGAGCACGGCTGGCGGCACTAGGTCTGCCTTGTTGAGCACCAGGATCAGCCGCTTGCCCGACTCCGCTCCCGCGGCCAACACCGCCCGCTCCACGTCGCGCGACCGCGTGCCCTCGGGGTCCCGCGCGTCCAGCACGTACAGCACCACGTCCGCCTGCTCCACCACCTGCTTGAACACCTTGTCGTACGCCTTGCGCGACGTCGCCGCCCCCGGCACGTCAATCACGTGACCATCTGCGCCGTTGCCGTCGCTGTCGTCCTCGTCGTCGTCATCGTGGTCCATGGCGTCCCAGTCCTCCACATCCTGGATCCGCTCGTCGTAGTCCCGGGCTGCCGCGCGTGCGCTCGCCAGCAGTGCCGCCATCGGATTCGACTCGTCCACGTCGCCCACGTCCACGTCGCCGCCCTCCTCGCCATCCTCGCCTTCCACGTCCATGCCCTCCTGGCTACCTTCATCCTCGGACATGTCGTCGCCCGCTGCTGCCGCATCAGACACGACGCCTGACTTGGCCAGCGCTCGCCGCCGCTGCGCCTCCTCCTGTTTCCGCAGGCGGGTCTCTTCGATCTGGTGCAGCAGCTTCTCCTTGTACGGGAACAGGTTGGGGATACCGGGGTCCTTCTTGAGCTTGGACCGCCATTCCGGGTTAGACTTTGCAAGCTTCCTCTGCTTCCTCTGCTTAGCTAGCGATGCCTTCTCGATTCTGTGCCGAAGCCGGACGGGCTGCCGCTTCGACTTGGGCTCTGCATCATCAGTCAGTAGGCAGTCTTGGAAATATGGGAGGTACGGCGTCTGCCAGTCCGGATCAACGCACTTTTTGGCTTGTTGATAGTTCCGGCCATTTTGGACTGCAGAAAATCGTGTGATTGACCTCTCGTTGGTAGGCTCAGACGCTCTCAGCTTGTCAATACCACACAAAGCAAACAAGCAATGGGTAGACCGCAATTTTTTTTCAAGCAGAAAAGATCCGGAGAAAAACTTCACCGCTTTCCCCTCCAGTCCCACAATTCTGGCGGCAGAATCTTATCGATAGCAGTTAGGGCTCTTAGGCTGTTTGCTGACCTGTAAGCGGCCATCCCAATAGCACATGGCATGAGCTAGGCCGAAAATAGACAGCTACTCCTGATTTGGACACTCCGCTTTCTCGGCCAGTGCCGCTGCTCAACTTCGTCCTCCACTCCAATAACCGTTCTTGTTCTTTTCCTCTCCGACCACCGTTCCTTGTCTCCGCTTAACTATAAAACATCCAGCTCAGCCGGAACTTCCAACTTTGTTTATCCAAGGTCTTATCCGAAACTGTACCGAACTGAAATTCCAAGATTGACAAAATTGACCAGCAACATCATCATGTCAGCAGAAGAAAAGCCAGCCAAGGAGGAGTCATACTCCGGCCCCTCCGTGCGCGTTCCTCTTAGTGGGTTTCTATTCGATATGGACGGTACCATTATCGACTCTACCGAGGCGGTAGTCAAGCACTGGTACACGTGAGTATCGCAGCTTCTTATTTCATTTGTAAGCAGGGCTTCAGGAAAGTCGCTGATCTGTGCCTCTCTGTCTTCCACAGTATCGGCAGCGAAATCGGCGTGGATCCAGACGTGATTCTAGAGACATCGCACGGCCGGCGGAGCATCGATATTCTCAAGATCCTCGCCCCGGAAAAGGCGAACTGGGAGTGTGAGTTCAGCCCAGCACACGCCCGCCCATAACGGCCCAGCAGGATTTTATTTTTCCACATCACCCACACTTTGCTCCGGCCTTGCTGACCTCGTTTTCATCTTTTCTCGCTTCACCGAAATTCAGATGTTTGCGCGATGGAGGGCAAGATTCCCAAGATGTACGGCCAGGACGCGGTCGAGATTCCCGGGGCGCGCGCGCTGATTGCCGAGATCGGCCGGCTCGGCCGCCCGTGGGCCATTGTCACGTCGGGCACGAAGCCGCTGGTAACAGGTTGGCTGGACCGCCTAGACCTACCCACGCCAGGGCACCTGATCACAGCCGAGTCGGTGGCCAACGGAAAGCCTGACCCGGCTTGCTATCAGATGGGGCTGGAAGCGCTCAAGTTGACGGCCGCGGCCGGATCCGTGCTGGTGCTGGAAGACAGCCCGGCAGGTATCAGGGCCGGCAAGGCAGCTGGCTGCATGGTGCTGGGCCTGGTGACGAGCCATACGGCTGAGCAGGTGGCTGCGGCCGGGCCTGATTGGATCGTCAAGGATCTGACCTCGGTTACGGTCGTAGAGGCAGCCGGGGAAGAAAACACGACCGAGGGAGGAAAGACGATAACGACGCTAGAAATCTCTAATACGCTGATGCTGTCTTAGTGATTCTTGATGATAATCTCGGTGAGTGAAAAGCAAAAGAAAAACAAATCGTGGCGCGAAAGAAAAGCACAGCGCTATGAAGTAGCCATACGGAAGAGATCGTAATAGAGTTCATTCTTAGTTAGATACTATAGATCATAGACACGGTAGAAAGGGCCGGGAAATGTATGAGGGCATCCGGGTGCTCGTTTCGTAGTCGAGGTCCTTTTCAATGGTATTTTACACAGGGCAGATGTATAACCATTTATGGCACGGGAAAGACCAGTACGTGTTTATCATTGCAAGTTCTGCTCTAGTCAAGTCTTTCCGCTTATCTGCTCTATTCACGCAATATCCAGGTAGACTGCGCTTGCAAGTATCGCTTGCAAAAATCTACGAAACGACCGAAGGCTCTAAAACCAGGGATAGCGCAAAAACAGTAAAGGAAAGAGGAAAGGAATTCCAATATAAGTTAATGCATGCAGGCAGTCAACAATAAAGAAACCAAAGAAACCAAAGACGCCGCAAATGTAGTAAGAAGAACGGCGAATGCAAGAAAAAACGCTATCATGTGGCATATCGTCGTCGCTCTTGATCCAGCATTCATCAATGTGCAAAGCGGAAGTCCAGCCGCCGGCTGCCCTCTAGTCGTGTCGTCTTGCGATAGTGCGCCTGCTGTTCTGTCGTGAGGGCGTCCCATAGACGCTCCTTCTGGTTATTACGCCAGACATAGTACGACTTGGCTAGGATGAAGAGCAGAATTGACAAAATATTTATCGCTAGTAACGTGGAGTTTCCGCGGTGATACAGGGGCTTGTCATCCTCGCGATACACGTATGAGGCAAAAATGCCGCTGGCCTGGGTGCTCATCTAAGGGCAAAGGGGGTCAGCTGTGTACGTCTAAACCTCTCACCATAAATCGGTGCTGCACATCTTATCTTACATTGTATAATGCTGAAGAAACAGTGCGGGTAGCAACATTGTTGGAGTTTTTGGAGCACCAGCCGACGAGAATGGCGTCTACAGGTGGTTAGAACGCTAAAAGACCCCCGAGAGGAGAGAAGAGGAAAGGGGTGGGAGCATACGGCAGTAGGGATATGACAGCAAGACTATGAGCAGGGAGTAGGTCCCCCAGCGGTCGACAGAGACGCCAGACCAGTAGCGTAGTACAAAGATGCAGGGTAGAGTCCACAGGGGTTGAAGGATGGCGACGAAAGCGCGCTGGTTGAGCCTCTCAGACAGGCGGGTGACCAGCAGCAGGTTGACAATGTGGATGACGTCAGCCGGAATGGTCAGCAGGTTGGTGGCCAGTGTATCGAAGCCCATGGCGCGCAGGGTCAGGGTCAGGTATGTCTTGGGTGGGTTCTGGGGGATGTGGACGACGAGGCCGAGCGCGTACAGCGGCCACAGGTCGAAGTCGCATAAAGCCGCCCACAGGCGACGCAGCGTCAGGGCTTCTCGGTTGTGCATATCGCCCTTGGACGGGTCGTCACGCAGCACGCGGTTGACGACGATGGCCACCTCGCGGTCGCTGAACCAGCCGCGCGGCCGGAACCAGGTCTTGGTCTGCACGGCCGATGCCGGCATCATGAAGAAGGAGAGCACGCCGACGAGCAGCGTAATCTGCCCTTCGACGAGAAACAGCCAGCGCCAGCCCTCCCAGCCGGCCAGGCCGCGCAGGCGCAAGAGTCCCGATGCGGCGATGGACGTGACGATGCCCGTGACCGAGAGGGTTGTCCAGAAGTAGCTGAGCCGGATGGGCAGCTCGCGGGAGGTGTAAAAGTACGAGAGCCACAGGACAAGGTCGGGGATGAAACCGCCCTGTGGAGTTGGGCAGTCGGAAAATCAGAAGGAGCAAAGGGCAGGGTAGAGTAGAGGAATAGGAACGGCCACACATACCTCCAGCAGGCCCAGTAGACTCCGGGTCAGGAAGAAGGTGCGTCGGCCGGTGATGGCGCACTGTGAAATGGCCACTATCGACCAGGCGACCATCTGCATGGGGATCCAGCGATCCGGGCCGAGGGCCTTGGAGACCAGCTGTGAGGGCAGCTCGGCTGAGAGAAAGGAAAGCAGGAAAATGGCGTGGCCGTAGTTGTAGTCTGCAGATAGACTCAGTCAGAATGAGGATGAAGCAGGGCTTTTGGCTTTGCCTGGTTGATTTCTGCTCACCATTGGTGTTGAGGCCCAGGTCGTCCAGCATGTTGTCGGACACGGCCTGACTGAGGTTTCCGCGGTCGACCTGCAGGCCAAAGAACATGACACACTGACCGGGTTAGACCGCAAAACGGCAGCAGCAGCAGCAGCAGCAACGGGAAGCGCGTACCGCCCACAAACACACGCGCCCATCTAGCCTACGGACCAGCCGACGCTCCTCAGCGGCCGACCAGGTCAGTGCCGGGTCGAATACGTGTCGACATTCATACTGGCTGCGCTCGTACACCTGACGCCAGTGTGATGCTGCCGCGTCGTCGGAGAATGGGTTCTCTGCAATTTCCGACTGCCCCGACGCGGTATCGAGTTCGATCGGCTCGCTGGCCTCGGCGGAGTCGACAGAGCCGTAACTTTTTGCATCCTCTGGGTCGTCAGAGGCGAGAGGCTTGTAGGACATGGCGTGCTGCCTGTGATGCCTGCCGGTGGCTGGAAGCAACTCAAACCAGAAATCGCGGTCGTGGTCGTGGTCTTGGTCGTGGTCTTGGTCGTCACTCTCATCAACCTCAATCTCGCGGCGGCTGTGATGACGTCCTGATGCGAAAGGCGTCCCGGTTTCCGATTCAGATCTGACGGTACCCGATGACGAATCAACAAAATGACGGCCTTCTTCCATTATGGGGGGAGAAGCGGATTGCCCCCTCCGTAGAGTGCCGGACGTGATGATATGGTGAGCTAAGGCGCAATAGACGAGGGTCACAGATGACGAGCTACGCCAGCCATGGTAGGAGCGGTGCTGGCACATGACGGGAGTGTCGGTATTACCACTGGGAAAATCAATGGTCCTCTGCCTCTCTTCCAACGCGTGGGGGGCTGACCTGAGCACGACATTGAGGCTGGTGGCAGTTTGTCCGAATCTAGCAACATAATTGGCTGCAGCAGGTGGATTCCAGGTGATGTCGTGATACCACGCGAGCTGACCTCACTCGTTGGCACGATCCGCCAGGTCACGGGTTTCATTTGCAGATTTACTGCACGACAGACCCCTGGGTTTCCTTTACTTATTTTAAGTCCGTTATTCTGAAGTCGAAATGTAGAAAGCAAGTGTATCCTGAAACTGCCCAAGTGCTTCATCACTAGTGTACCAGCTCGAAAATACCCGAAAATAGGTCATGGGTAGAGAGAGAGAAATTTGGTGCCTCAGATATTGGTGAAGTTCGGGTTGTGTTCTTTGTATGCATCTCTGTCATTCATTCGTACATATTCTTAGCTGATGACAGTTTTTGGCGTGATGAAGAAGCGAAGGAAGTTATGAGTGACCACGTAATGTCAAATGCCTTCTCGAGGGAAGGCGCGCTCGAGGACGCGACTGCACAACTGTACTGCATCGCAACTGCCCTTCTTCTCGGCTAGCCAGAGGTGCGACCCAAGTAGCGCACTTGCCGTCAATAGTTTCACTCTTGGCGATATCGCTAGCCTTAGTCAACGAACAATGGAAGCCGCCACAGCTAATGTTGTCGATAGACAAGCCCGACGCGTACAAAATGGAGAACCCGTAGTGGGTTCCCACGGCCACAGCGACAAGAGAATTGAGCTGACCGAATTTTGCGAGATGAGATCCTCATGCTGCGACAACTTCTCGGATATGCTCGATCATTTATTTTTCCGGTCTTAGGCTGGACCCTAGACTCGCGAACTTGCCTGTGGGACGTTCCCTTCGTGGTTGTTGGCTTTGGCACTTTTCAGGGATACGTGAAGAGATCATTCCGGACCAGCAACTCCATGTTAGCATCTCTATATTCGAAACAAGATGGGCGGCTCGGACAGAACGGCGGAGACTCCAACGAATGAGCCAGGTTGCTGCAACTCATTGGAGGACCATGGCCTCTAGATCCGCTCGCGGTGGAACAAGGGCTATTTGGCCATCTGGTCCAAGTAGCTTCTAACTCGTCCACAGAATGTTTTTTTTATACTGCTGACAATCATCTCTTGCTACAGCCGTTCTGCCTTAGAGACTGCGGCAGAATGAGTGTTCCTCTTTCTATCTCAAAAAGTAACTCCTAGTTTGTACGGTAAGCTCCTGCAGTAATCATACCACGTGACCTTGCCCCGTGTGCACGCTTACAACTCGGCAACTAAAACTATGGAGCGGCTACTGCGCATATTTATCCTGTGATCAACATACTATGTAAGCCAAAGTGTCCATGGGCTTGGGCCACCTTTTGTTTCTCTTACTACGTTGATAGAAAGCCATTTGCGCAGCAGGGCCAGCACGTGCATGAGTTCAATTGGCTAAGGCTTTGCCTTTCAACGCCACTCGCTCTATCTCAACGCGAGGCCGAGAAAATCTTCCTAGCTTACCGGTCTGCACCACAGAGGGAATAAAAAAAGAATGGCCACGCTCTGGGAGATCCATGGCCTAGGTGGGAAGTTAACATTCGGACCATGGTGCCATACTGGCTGCGGTTCTAAAGCCTCTGTTCGAAACTTACGTATTGAGTGGTGACTTTTTATGTCATGATTTGGCTTCTCCTCTTTTTGTGTCTTTCTGTTTGTCTTCCAGCCGGAGTGGAAGCGAGAGTAATCGCCGAAGAAGTGACTCGGAAAAAAACATGTTAAGTGAAATGTAGAAGGTAGCCCGGTATTCGCGAGTAGAGTCTTACACAGTTTCTTTAAGTCAGGCTAGACTAGAGTGCTTGCAAAGGACCGATCCTGTTGTGCAAAGCGCGCAAAACGCAACTTACATAAGATAAATTTCGGTATAAGTCGTCTGTTTTTGGAGGCTTTCGTGGGCATGCTTGGACTATTGAATTTTGGACTCGTCACTGCCAAGACATGAGAAAAGTAGTGCAGGCACAAACATGCGACATTTTTTTTTTCGGGCAGCCATTCGTGGTTGGACACCCCGGGACGATTACGGCTTGCGGATCAAGCCAGTCTTTTCATATTAGAGCCTTGGCAATCCTGCAGTTCCGACTGAAAGCACATGAAATGTTTTATTATTTTGACAAAACGGAACTGGCGGCACCACACTCTCATTTTGAGCGCAGTTTGGGGGCGGGCAGTCCCAGGACGGCTCTAAGTATTTGCTTAAAAAAAGTGCAGGCTTATTTTTTCTTGGTTTTCTGTTTCATTAAGCAGTCAATTATCGTAATGGTCCGCCAAGGTCTCGCTGTGCAGATCTATGCAGAGACTCGTCTGCATAGTCGTGCCCATACCTCCGTCCCAGAACCTCCGTCCCGGAGTTAAAAAGTCTTGGAACTCTTACAGCAAGCAAGCTTTGCCGAGATGTGATAAGCTTTATGCGATTGATAAGATTCTTCGGATATGTGGCCAGATGCACGAACCCGAAGAGGCCCTTTCCCGAGGATCTATCAGCGAGATGCCAAGACATAAACACGCTACTATACGAGGTATATACTAGGTGTGGATCAGACGAGAGAGAGGGAGGGTGAAACGGCAAAGGCCATACATATGCTGGATCAAGCACTACAATGCGTGAATGGGGTCTACGGAAAAATCCCGCACAGTCTAGAACGAGTCCAAGAGAGAGGTCATAAACATTCAGGTACTAATTTGCACAAAATCTGGAAGAAGAGAGACGGAATGTGTGGAGCACAGTCCGGGGTAGAAGATTTTCGAGGACGCCGCGCATTGCAGGGAGCAGCCCGTTGAAGCTAAAACGAGGAAAAAAGAGCACAAGCCCCGGTGCAGAGTTTTCTGGGGCGAGCACGATGTGGGGGGAGGGAGGGAGGAGAGACTAGATAATCGCTTTGCCTTGGGCGTCTCGGCTTCCGACTTGCGGCCGCTGTCCTCTCCCGCACAAAATCTACGTAAACATTCGGCAAGTTCAGGCAAATGGCAGGTATGCGCTAGCCGTATACGGAGATATATGGTCATCTAATCTAATCTGATGCGTCAAAGTCACGCCTGATTTTTATCTGATTACTGACTGAAGCAGCTCGTTGCCAAGACAGGCAAAGGACCCCTGCACCAGCCACGCCATTTCACACTTCGGACCTAGACGAAGAGAATTTGCAAGTGACTGCGAACGCTCGGTACTTCAGTTCCGCAGTTGTGCTCCGCAGTTGTGCTCTGCACTTGTACTTATTACGTTATACCGTACGACTAGGCCCATGTTGCTCCTTACGGGGAGCATCGCTGGACCCATACGGAGCACGAGAAGACATCGGGTAGAGGCTCCGGCGTACTGGAACAGTCGTTGCGCTCTGGGAAACCACCTCCCTTTCTGCACGGACTTAACGTTCACCACACAGCTCTGTGATAGCAAGCGAGTTGTGGCCACACTCAGTGTCACTAGCTGCTGAGAACCCATCTCGGACCAGTCCATTCAAACAACTTGCCTCGTACGGAGGAAGTACTCCATTCTCTGGCCGCAGATAGTGGGGGATGTATGAGGGGACGTACATGTGCGTGTACTCGCATCTTGGTGGGCTTAGGGCATCAAGAAATAGCGGTAATGGGGGCAAGCAGCGGCAAACGTGGAAAGAAAAAAAAAGAAAGATAACAGAAAGGACGAAAAAAACACCCCACAAAGGCGTGGCGATGGCCGAAACCGGTAACGAATGAGCATCAAGGCTGGTGTCAGGAAGAAGAGGAACGGTAAGGCAAGATAATCGTAACTATCAGACCATGCTCCCGGTTGGTCGCGACTCCTGTCGTTCTATATTCTGCATAGTACGAGTAGTCCAGGCGGCCCCACACAGAGAATCGTGGGAGCCGCCGTCAGTGATGCTGCTGGTGCTGCTTCCGCTGTCATCCCTCTCAGCTGCATGGACTGCGTCTGGCCACGGACGTGGGCCCATGCGAGGCCAAAGAGGATGAGACCCCCAGTTTCATACGAAGCAATGCCATCTATGGGACTGGTCCGGCTGCTCGTGCGAACCTCTTTTCCCCACCATCCTCATGTGCTCGTGCTTGTACTATGTATTTCAGACCTGTGGACAATGAGAAGCGCCCCCCCGGCTTCATTTCTTGGCACTGCCGATGCATACGATAATCTGAGCAGTTCCCATCGGAGCAGTCCGAACTTTTTTCTTACCTTTTTTTTCCCAGGCCCGCAGCTAGACTGTACTTATTGTATCTCAAAACATTCTGGCTTGTGCCCTTTTTTTAGATGAATAAAAAGGGCAGCCGTCCCCTTCTTATCCGACCTTTGCATTGTCTCCGTCTTTCCGAGATCCCAGCCCTCGTTCACATTGGGAAAACTTGACTGCACCTTATTTTTTTTGGTTTTGTTTTAAAGCTCTCCCCTGCAACCATGGCTGTGCTCGGCAGGCACTCAACAGGCCCGGTAGCAATACTGCGGCTGCTGCTGCTCTCCCTCTTTGTAACGACGGCCACGGCCAGCTCGTTTCTGGACTCGGGGGATGACACTTGCATCCTGGCAATCGTACTGGTCACCAGCAAGTACACCTTTACGGGCGTGCACTCCGGCTACTACATAAACGTGTGCACGAACCCCCTAGCGGTTCTGACCATCTACGCAAACGGCAGGACGTACTGCAGCTCCAAGCACTACAAGGCGGGCGTGGCGGCGCTCGAGGAGAAATGTTCCGGCTACGGCAGCGTAGAGCTGCTGCCAGAGTCCAACTTTGAGGCTAACCTGACAACCGAGGCCATCGCGAGCCTCCCGGTCTATGGCAAGAGCGACGTCAGTAAGACGGTCAAGCAGACGTCCGCCTTCATCCTCAGCCAGAACTGGTATGACTTGGCATACCGGACGCGCTACGCCTATGTGTCAGAATCCCAAAGTGAGGCCAAATACGGGTACGTTTTTCTTTTCCTTTCTTTTTTCTCTACTCGCTTCTTGCTGATGCTTTCTTGCAGCTTCGGCATGTATGGCTACTGGGGTGCCATCCTCGTCTACGGCATGATCCAGAACGTCATCCGTCGTTATCTGGAGCACCGTCGCGGCTACATCTATGCAGATGCTGAGGGCAGTCGTCCCGCGACATCATCGACACCAGCCTTCCTGCTGCCTCTGGTGCCTGTCTATGCCCGTCTGCGCAAGTACTTTATCATGCCGTCTCTGCTGCCTCCGTATCACCAGCGGCAGTTTTGGGGCTGTAGCATCCCGACACGGGCCGAGTCGCTGGCCGTCTACGGCTTCTGGATCTACAGCATCATCACCTGTGCCGTCGATATTCCGGCCTTCAAGCAAAACATAACGTGAGTTGGTAATGTTCCCATTCTGTCATGCCGGCATGGATTCTTTCCAGTTTTTGAAATCCGCTGTCTGTTTCCGATACTTACTAACACGAGAACTCTCTCTCTCTCTCCTCTCTTCTCTCTTCCAGCTACCCAAACACTGCTGTCCAGGTGTGGCGCTTTTTGGCCGACCGGACGGGAACGATGTGCTACTTCTGCCTGCCTCTGCTCTGGATGTTCTCTGGCCGCAACAACATGTTCCTCTGGCTGACCGGCTGGAATTTTGGCACCTTCAACATCTTCCACCGACATATTGCACGCATTGCCACCTTGGAAGCTATTATTCACTCCATCGGCTGGTCAGCGTATTATCCCGCCTACGGCATCCGTATGTTCTTCCATCCTCTCTCATCCTCTCCCTTTGTATTCCCCCTTCTCTACTTTCCGCATAGGGACTCATCTAACTTTTCAACAGCTGCCAGCTACTACACAGCATGGAAGAAATTTTATTGGCAGATGGGCGCCGCCGTACGTTCCCCGTTGCTTTCCACTCGGCGTTTCTCTCTCCATTCGCTGCTAACGAGAAAAACAGGCCACCGTCGTCATGAGTTTCCTCATCCTTTTCTCTTTCAGCTTCTTCCGCAGAAAGCTGTACGAGTCGTTCTTGCTGGTGCACATCATCCTTTCCGTTCTTCTCATCGCCTTCCTCTACTAGTACGCCCGTCTCCGATGTTCTCTTCTACTGTTTACCCTATATCTACTTGACTGACTGATCAATTGCAGCCACACAAACATCTACGACCTCGAAATGTACAACTGGCCCTTCCTCATGCCCGTCGTCGCCATCTGGGGCTTTGACCGTACGCTGCGGCTCGTCCGTCAAGCCTACTGCAACTTTTACGTCAGCCGGAACCGCAGCAAGACGCTGCAGGGCACCAAGGCAACGGTCTCGCTCGACGACGACGCCGACATGCTGACCATTGACGTCGTGCCGGGCAACCGCAACCTCTTCATGGGCCCGGGCCAGCACTACTATCTGTACCAGCCGTTCCGCTTCTTCGGCTGGGAGAACCATCCCTTTACGCTGGCCAGCTGGGACCAGGACGACAGCCCCAACGGCGATGGCGACGTTCACCTCCAGTTTCTCGTCCGCCCCTACGACGGCTGGACCAAGTCGCTCCGCAAGCAGTGTCTGAAGGCCCAGGCCGGCGCATCTACTTCCACGCCCATCAAGGTGTCCACAACGCTGCTGCTCGAGGGGCCATACGGCAAGTCCGAGCCGCTTCACGCCTTTGATCACGTGCTTCTCATTGCCGGTGGTTCTGGCATCGCGGCCGTCCTGCCGTATCTTTTGGATCACGTGCGCCGGACAACAGCACCGGCTGTCGGCAGCACCGACGGCACCTCGCAGATCCGCACCCGCACCCGCAGCATCACGCTCGTCTGGATCGAGCGCCGCGCCACGTACATGCAGAGCGTCATCGGCGGCCGTATGTCACGCATCCTGCAGCGCGACGACGTCCACGCTAGCTTCTACCTCACGCTGGGCCGCACCGGCGCCGCCTCTTCCATGGCCTCGTCGTCCACAAACGACGTCGGCACGTCCACTGCGAGTACAAACGAAAAGTCCGAGCCCGAAAAGAGGGGTCTGTGCCTCTCCGGAGAGGCTGGATCGTCGGGCGACCTGACACACGGTGCCCGCACCCTGCAGCACGGTCGGCCCGACGTGGCGTCCATTGTGCAGAGAGAGGCCAGTGCCATATACGGCAGCAGTGACCGTCTGGCTGTGATGGTCTGTGGGCCCACCGCCCTCTCAGACGACGTGCGGTTTGCGACCGCCCGGGCCATGGAGACAGGCCGGGACTCGATCGAGTTCTTTGAGGAATCTTTCGGCTGGTAGATGCAGGAAGCAAGAAGCAGGAGGCAGGAGGCATATTCATTTGTATCTAATCTTTTCCACATTTACGACACCATTAAGGGCACAGATAGTAGACCGCTTGCACATTTTCTTGTTTCCCACCAAACCTGCAAGTACACGGCAGATAGAGCCAACTAATTGCGCTTGCTTGTTCCATTGTCCGATACACTGTCTGAACTAAATTAGTCCGCATGGCCTGCATAGCTCGTCCCCTGGACCCCCTCTTGACAACGCAGAGCAGCGCCTCTCCGTCTAGAGCGGCTCGTTCTCCCAGACACTCGTCAGCTCCACGCCGCTGCGCTTGAACAGCTGCGTGATCGGACAGCGGCGCTCGACCTCGGCCACAAAATGCCGGAACTTGGCGCTGTCGCTGTCGCCAGGAATGTCCGTCTGGACATGCACCGTGAGCACCGCGCTCTCCCAGTTCGGGTTGCCCCGCTCGCCCTGGACGAGGACGGCCGTCGGCAGCAGCCCGTCAACGGTGACGTTCCACTCGCCGAGCCGGATGCCATGGTCCTTGGCGACGACGAAGCCGGTGACCTGGTTGCACGTGCCCAGGCTGGCGAGTGAGTAGGCCACGGGCGATGGCGCCGAGTCCTGGCCGCCGAGGAGCGTGTAGGTGTCGGCGGTGAAGCTGTAGGGCTTGCCCTTGACGGAGACCGTCTGGACGGTGTCGGTGCCGCGACCCTTGACCTGAATTGGGATGCTCTGGAACGATGTCGACGACAAGGAGAACTGCCGGCGGCAGCGGCTCCCAGCCCCAAAAACATGGCCAGTAATACCGGCACGGCGCAGCGTAGAAACCAACGTCCGACTCATTTCTAGTTCAGGTAGTCGGTCGTCGACAGCGGGGATGAAGAGAAAAGTGGATGTGCAGATGAGCAAGAGCAAACAGAGAAAGGAGATTGATAAAATACTATCTAGTAGGCAGGGTTATGTGTGTTTTGTTATAATTGCCGAGGGACTTCCAAAGACTTGCCTCCTCTCCGGGCTTCGGGGCGTCATCTTGGCCGTTGATGGCGCCATCCTAGCAAATGCCGAGAGATTGACTAACAGGCAGGCTTCACGCACTCATACGACTATACGACCCATATAATACGTCTGTACCTGGTGAGCGGCTTTTGTCATCTAGTGCTTCTTGTTGCAGCGTTGAAGATGTAAAATGGTTTTGATTAGAATTTGAAGAATAGCCGAGTCAATTGGGTTCATGCATAAAGCTAGAGTATCCGAACTGTAAATCAGCCGGGAACTACGTTGGTTCGTAGAGAAAAGCAAAGGAATCTCGTTCTCTTCGGCTCGGAACTCTATCTATTTGCAGCGGGATTAGGGCTTTGTCTGCTCAGGCAATCGTTTGAACGATTGGAAAAGTGTCTTGCTTTCAGTAGACCTTGTTCCACCAAAAGGGATTGTCTACGTCGTAGGTAAGCACCCTGCACGTGATTCTTTAAACCTGTACCCTTTACCGCCTACCGGCTGGAAGCCAATTCTAAGCCGAGATGTCGAGAGCGCTCACCTGCATAGCACTGTTGAGGAAGCCGACAAGGAAGGAACCATTATCTATTGAGGTTGGACAACGGTTGCTGAAGAAGCACGAAGATGCTGAATACAGGAGATTCCTCTGTTTGTCCTTCACGGGCTTCCCCAAAGCTGCCGGCTCCAATAACGGCCTGTCTGCCCCGCAGGCCAATTCTGTCGAGGGGCTCTGGATGGAAAAGTTCGACCCATTCTCGGCGGGACGAGTATGTGAACGGGGTCATTCGCTCCCCGCTCCGTGACGCTGCCACATCTAGCGTCTAGGAACATGAGAAAGGCAGAGCTCCAGAGCGTCTATGACGGAGCCGCCCGGGTCTACGCGCGAAACCAGGCCCTGTCCTACTTGGGACAGGCTGGCCCCCCCAGGCCATGCCGAAATGACGACCTTCGCCACCGACGGCACGAGTCTCAACTGGTATGCGCAGTACACATCTCGCACCGATGACGACACGGTCCAATACCACCAGTATCGCTTTGCATCGGCGAACCTCAACACCCGCCAGGGGCACAAAGATGGGCAAAGGGGCATCAGGAACGGGCAGAGCCACGCGAAAATCCAGTCGTATGCCCTAAGGGACCAGCTTCTGGCACACTGGAAGAAGCGTTGTGCTCTTCTCAAGGCCATAGCCAAAGAGACCCTGAACGACATTCTTGAAGAGCCTCTGCCTGCAGACAATGAATTGGGGGAATCCGTTTTGCATATTGACGAGGAAGAGGACGAGGACGACGGCGGCAAAGCTGAAAGTCTGGAATAGAATAGGACTCCGAAGCCAAAGCAAAAAAAATGGCTCATGCTTTATTCATCTTTGCTAGATAGGCCTCTACGCCGATCTCTCTCAAGACTGTAGCCTTGTCTTGCACCTGCTCCCTGTTTTGAGTCTGGTACGCCGCCATCTTTTCGTGGAAATCGGGAATGAAAGCGCCCAAGCATCTGATGGCAAGAAGAGCCGCATTGACGGAATTGTTGATCCCCACCGTGGCAGTCGGTACGCCTCGCTATCTTCCGTCAGCTTCTTTGTGACAGGACCGGGGGAAAGGAGGGGCGAACTAAACAAATTCAAGTGCACTTACAGGCATCTGGCATATGCTCAGCAGAGAATCCACCCCGTCCAAGTGTGTAGCCTTGACCGGGACGCCAATGACAGGCAGCGCTGTGTAAGCCGCGAACATTCCAGGCAGGTGGGCAGCTCCTCCCGCAGCCGCGATGACGACCTTGATGCCCCGAGCAGCAGCTCCCTCGGCAACCTCGGCCATCTTGGCCGGCGTTCGGTGTGCCGACGTGATGTCAACTTCCCACGGCACGCCGAACTGGGTCAGGACGTCAATGCCGGCCTTCAGAACGGGGAGATCTGAGTCTGAGCCCATCGTGACGAGGACCAACGCCTCTGGCGCTTTGGTGGTGGCAGTGGCAACGGCGGCGGCAGACTGCTCCGGTCGAAGCGTCTCGCTGCGCGACTGCAATCTCTCTTGCTTGATCTCGTCGGCCATCTTTACGAGTGGCTCCCCAAAATTTTCGAGCTCCTTGATATCAGCCGCCAAGCCGGTGACCGTGATGTGGCCAATCTTTCGGCCAGGCTTGGACTGTTTTCCATAGAGGTGGACATAGACGGCCATCTTATTGCCGTACATGGACTTGGCCTTCTCGATAAGCGGAAGATGAGAATTCTCATGGGCGCCTCCAAGGACATTGATCATCATGCTTGAGGAAACATGCGGCTCCAGCTCGAGAGGCAGAGGATCGTCAAGGATCGAGGCCAGCTGTGCCTTGAATTGTGACCTAAGCAACCAGTGGTCAGTTTTCTGTTGGCCACATTTCGGAAATAAAAAATAAGGTAAAAAGCAATCCGTCTATGACTTACATGTAAGGCAGTGCCTCGGTGAAGAGGTGTCCCGAGTTGTGAGGGCGAGGCGCAATCTCGTTGACCAGAATCTCGCCGTCCTTGGTCACGAATGTCTCGACTGCGAAAATGCCTCTTCCCCACAGCTTGTCAACCACACTGCAGGCGACCTCCTGCGCACGCTTGCACACAGAAGCAGGCGTGTTCCGTGGCGGCATGTAGACTCGCGAGCAGATGTTGTCTTCGTGCACCGTCTCCACGGCCGGATAGGGCACCAGACGCTTTGTGCGCCCCTCCTCATCCTCTGTGCGGATGACCAGGACGGACAGCTCGCACTCGAACGGAACGTACTTTTCCGCGTAGCACTGAAAGCTGCCAAACTCTGCAACGGCACGGTCTAGGTCGGCCTCGCTGGAGATCTTGAGGTTTCCGCGGCCGTCGTACGAATCTTTCCTAGCCTTGAGCATCCAAGGGAACCCGAACTTGGCCGAGACATCGTTCAGGCAGGCCCGCATGGTGTCGCCAGATCCGTCGATGGCCACGTACTTGGAAACAGGAATGCCCTTGCCGTCCAGGTACGCCTTCTGCTCGTACTTGTCTTGGATCAGTCGAAGCGTCTTCCAAGACGGATAGACGGCGACCTTTGTGCGCGTTGCAATCTCTTCGAGAACTGCCGTGTCGACATGCTCTGTCTCGACGCTGAGAATGTCACACCGGCTAGACAGCTCCCGGATCTTCTCAGGATCCTTAAAAGAGCCCGTAACATGGCGCCCGACTTGGTTGATTTGCTTCGCAGGTGCGCCGTCTGCGTCGAGAATGGCGATCTCAACTTCTAGGGGAGCTGCGGCTTCACACAGCATTCGGCCCAGCTGGCCGCCGCCGAGAAGGCCAATAACAGGTCTACGGCCCATTTTCGTTTCTAGCAAAGGGAATGACTCCGATATCAAAGTTCCAGATGCATACGCCGACATCGCCGTAGAGGAATTTTCTCTTTTCTTCGAATTTTTGGACTTGCCACATCGGGTGTCTTTAATCTTGATGCCTCACTATTAAGGCACACTCACATTTTCAATAGATTCAGCACCACTGTATTTACACTGCTACGACTGTGCTATTTATACGGTATTTAAGCTTATCCCTGGGAAAGCCGTAGTACCTTTGTTATGCACAGCCCTCTCACCATGAATTACTCGTAGTCAGCCGCCTGGTCATCACGAACTGTTGAAGCGCAGATTTTGTACAGAGAGGTACCAGAGGCGAATGAGGCTTTTCGTGGAGAACGATTTATTATGTCAAGTTTGCCACTTCGTATATTAGTTGCGGTCATTATTCACGCTTGAAGAGATTTTGGTAGCATCAGCTTTGGTCCCAAAATGGTTGCCGGAAAATGGCAACCTAGGCGGTTTTGTATTGTCCTTCTGGGCTCGTCTTGAGATGAGCTAACCGAGCAGCCAAATGTGTTTCTTTTTTGCCATCGTAAATTAACAGTGCAAAAAACAGCATACTGCCGATCAGTTAAATCAACACCCTCGACATAAAGCAGAAGGAAAAGTTTTCAGGGTTGGCCCTGGAAACAGTCTTCTTCCCTTTGCCTCCCCCAGCAAATCCTGTCGGAAAGGAAGAAGCTAAAACCACCTGCTGTAACGAACACAGGAAAACTAATCGGACAGCTCCTTGTAGATAAACAACCGCGTAAATAAAATAAAATAAAAGCCGAAGTCGAACAAAGACGCAAAATGCGGAAAACAAGGATAATGTAATAGCACTGTGAGATCAAGAAGAGTGGGGTGTGCAGCAGATGCGTCGAGCAGCACAACAAAGCGCCGTCTTTGCATCTGCCATCTCTGAGACCGTTCACGGCAAATGAGAAAAAGAAAATTACAACCCAACCACAACGAAAACTCGAGAAGGTTTCGAGTCCCATTCCTCCAACCGCTTCGTACGAAGAGACAACAAGAAGCTTTCGTTCACTCATACACACGCAGCTGCCTCAGGCGACTTCAGACACCGTGGGGAGGCGCTTGCGCACGAAATGTGGCATGGCGCCGCGGGCGTGGTCGGAGAGGCTCAGCTTGATGTGCTTGATGCTTTTCTTGGCGTCTGCCGGCGGAGGCTGGGGAGGCGGCGCTGTGCTCTTGCGTACGGGTGGCGTGAAGTCACGATGAGGCGATACCGACAGCGTTGACGATGCCGACAGTGTCGTCGATGTCGACGACACGGACGATCGACGCCGTGCGGAGGTGGTAAAAGACGACGGGCCTGCAGGTTGTCGAGACAGCTTCGGGGGTGATGCTGCTCGCAGGCGGTCTACAGGCCCGTCTAATCGTCAATCGATGCCATGTTGCTTCTTGAGCTGCGCTAAATTCTCCTTGCGGGCTTCGAGGTCCTCTTTTGACTTGGCCATCTTCTCGGGCTGGTGGTATAGGACTGGATGATGAGTTAGCAGAGAGCCACTTGGGAGACAACGGGTGGGGGGTAACAAGATAAGCACATACCGACGAGGTAACGGGTCTGGAAGTTGTACCCGTTCAGCTTGTCGCAAGCCTGCTTTGCATCCATGACGTCTTCATAGACAACGAATGCGGTGCCCTTGGTATTGTTGGCAATACCTTGTCGCACTTGGCTAGTTTCTGTTAGATGATGTCGTCCGAGTGAGTCAAGACGCGGTAATAGCATCTACATACCGAATGGGGCCGAACTTGCCAAACAGCTCAAAGAGCTGTTCGGGAGTGACGTTGTAGCTATGAAACAAAGTCAGTAGGGGTCATACTTTGATGGCAGCGATAGATGGGAAATAGAAGCTGTGACTACTAACCTTAGATTCTTTACGAATAAAGCTCTGTACGCGGCAAACGACATCCTGTTAGCAACATGGTCCAGATTCAAAAAAAAAAAAATAGAGGATCAACCAAAAATGCAAGGCAGTAGGAAGGTTTCATTTGATGATATGGGATGGCTGCAGATGCCATTCGAGGGGGGAAAACGTGATGGCAACGTGATGGTAACGTGTCGGGGCTTCGCCGTCTGCCGACAAAATGCCAAGACCCGAATGACAAGAGAAATGATAGCTGACGACAGATAAAATACGGGGTAAAACGCACCGGTTAACCTCCGGGGCAAGTTTGCCTGCGCGACTCATATCTTGATGGCCGTTTCTTCACAGATGGCAGCGGTGTTTCGATATGAAAAAGAAACGGTATCTTGGGCAGGTAGGGGGATTCGGTGGAAGAAACTCGGCGGCGATATCGAGGTCGGAGCCGAGAAACAGTAGTCGCAAGAAAAAAATTGGTCACTATAATAAATTGAAAAAAAGGCAGGTGATCAACTTCGATGGCGACGACGGCGACGACGGCGACAACGAAGATGATGGGGTTTGCCTTTTGCGGGTGAAGGATTGTGCGGCTCGATGAGGCGATGAATGGAAATTGAAAGGAAAGAGGGAGAAGAGGGGAATTTGGTCGTCGGCCGGCGAAAGGGTAGGCGGCGAGAAAGAAAGGAAAACGCTTATTTGGCTTCACCGTGTGAAAAGGCAGCCTGATGCTAGTGGAACGCGGTGGTATATACTGTATTGAGTTAGCCACGTGATTCTTCTGACCAATCAAACAGGATAGTGTGGAGTCCAGTAATGTATCGTGTTATCTTACATAGAACGAGTATGTCAGAGTGTGGAGGTCAAAGGAGCAAAAGCGGAGCAGGGTCGTTTTTATTGGCCTCTTAGGGCAGCCATGTAGCTAAGCGGGCTTGGTGTTGAATAGAATCGTTTTGTTGGGTAAACATGCACAAACCCAAACACCCAATGAAATAATCAGTCCGAACGAGCAAATCAACTCTCGTTGTCCGGCTCACGTCTCCGGTTTTTCTAATTCCCGCCCAGAGCAATGCACACATAGCCACGAGTAGCCACGACTGGGAGAAAAAAGAGGAGTGACAAAGGGAAGAAGCCAGAAGGAAGGGGAAACTCGCAAAACAAGCAGACAGGGACAAGGCCAGTCACCATACATCAGATCGCCATTTCTCTCACCCTCTCCCCCCCCTCCTTACGGAAAGTCATGCCTTCGGCGGCAGCCGATAGCCACCTCGGCTTCGTCTGCAAGAAGCGTCGGCGAGACGAGTTCTGTGGCCTCAGTGCCTTGCACAGCACCCACAGCCCTGCAGCAACATCAACAACGACAACAACAACATCATCATCATCATCAACAACAACACCGCCGCCAACAGACAACGACGAAGTCTTCTCCATTCTCGTCGATGAGAAAAACAACAGCCGACATCACGCTCAGCTGCACAACAGCGGCAGCCACCGCAAGATCCTGCCGATCGCTAAGCGTCTTCGGTTCGAGGAAAGTCCAAAACAAGCACACCGGCCGCCGCTGCACGAGCGAATATCGGCAGCGGCGGCAGCGGCGGCACCAGGCGCTGCTGCCGTCACGCCTCCGCCACCGCCGTCCCCCCCTTCCACAGCTCCATGTCACATATGCCACCGGCGCCCAAGACGCCGATGTGATCTTGACTCGCTGGCTGACTGTGAGGGCTGCGGCCAGCGGACATGCTTTGTTTGTCTGCGGGAATGTCTGGGGCCAGCACCAACACCAACACCAACACCAGCGAACGCATGGAGACGGACATTAGCAGACAGTCAGGGTCGAGAGACATCTCTCACGCCTTCGCCACCCATGTGGTCCCGCGGCAGCAGAGGTCACCGCCGGATGATCTGCAGCCGGTGCTGTGTAGAGCGCGGCCAGGACGGTGAGGTCGTCTGTCTAGGCTGCCTCCCGTTTGTGGAGGGCTGAAGAGGGAGAGAGACAGATGCATGACCAAGACCGTCAAGGCTCGCTGTCTTCATTATTACGCAGGGCGTTTAGGCTGGTATGATATCATAATATTCAGTTCTTTTTTTTTTCTTTTTTGTTCTTCAGTTTGCTTGTTTATTAGGGCATGATATCCAAAATGCACGAACTGGCTGGAATTGTTGTATTCTCGTTGCTATCATTATATATCCCGGGCATTTCTTGCAGAGTAGCACATATATGTATATACACCGCGTCCACTCCATTTTTAAGTCTTCGAACAGGACTCCAGGCTCTTTGGATAAAGTTTCTTGGGCAGTCCCTCGACAATTTTACAATTAAAACATTCTTCCAACTACAAACTGTGCCTGCGTAAAAGTAAAATGTTACTTGTGTTTTTTTTGCTAGTTCTATTACTCATACACAAAACACTTAAGGCCTTTCCCCGGGCAGCTAAAATAAAATAAAAAACACAAGGTGAGGGGGAGGAGGAAGCAGCCCTTAGTTGTACTGCATGTACGAAGCCGTAGAGTTGAACTTGAGGTTGGCCTTGATGACCTTGTCGACGGCGCTGAGGAAGTCCTTCTCGGAGGCGACTTTCCGGCGGGCGCGGATGGCAAACATGCCGGCCTCGGTGCAGACGCTGCGCAGCTCAGCGCCGGTAGCGTTGGGGCAGAGGCGGGAGATGAGCTCCCAGCGGATGTCGCGCTCGACGGACATGCTCTTGGCGTGGATGCGCAGGATGTTGGCGCGGCCCTCGAGGTCGGGCAGGGAGAACTCGATCTTGCGGTCGATGCGGCCGGGCCGCATCAGGGCCGGGTCCAGCGTCGACGGCCGGTTAGTGGCAAACATGACCTTGATGTTGCCACGGGCGTCGAAGCCGTCGAGCTGGGTGATGAGCTCCAACATGGTGCGCTGGACCTCGTTGTCGCCCCCGGCGCCGTCGTCGAAGCGGGCGCCGCCGATAGCGTCGACCTCGTCAAAGAAGATGATGCAGGCCTTCTTGGTGCGCGCCATCTCGAACAGCTCGCGGACCATGCGGGCGCCCTCGCCGACGTACTTCTGCACCAGCTCGCTGCCGATGACGCGGATGAAGGTGGCGTCGGTGCGGTTGGCCACGGCGCGCGCGCACAGCGTCTTGCCCGTGCCTGGCGGCCCGTACAGCAGCACGCCCTTGGGCGGGTCGATGCCGAGGTCGACAAAGCGCTCCGGCGACAGCAGCGGCATCTCGACGACCTCGCGCAGCTTCTCCACCTGCTCCTTGCAGCCGCCGACGTCGCCATAGGTCACGTCCGGCTTCTCCTCGACCGTCATCATGGTCACGCTGGCATCAATCTTAGGCGGCAGCGGCAGCATGATCTGGTACTTGTTGCGATCCACGCCCACCCGCATGCCCTCCTCAATGTCCGTCGACGCCACCCGGTCGCCCAGCTGCACGACAAACTTTGCAATCTGCTTGACATTGATCACGTACTTGCTCTTAGCGTCGTCCGTGTCGTCGGCGATAATCTTTGTGCACCGCGCAACCTGCAGTGGCTGCTCCTCCGACATGCGCTGCCGGTCGGCCGCGACATCCCACAGATGTGGCGGCGCGAGGCCCGTATCCGATTCCTAGTCGATTCGCTCACAGTCAGCATGCGTCTATACATCCTCGGGGAGTCCGTTTCCTCACGCACCTTGACGCCAATCTTCTCGTCCACGCTCTGCTGCTTCTCCTTTATTTGCTGTTCGAGCTTCTTGATGGCTGCTCCATACGGGGCGGCACCGTATGTCTTGAGCACTTGGATATCCCTGGAAAAATGAAAAAGAAAAGTCAGTCTCCCACCTCCCTCATCTGCGTCATCCGTCTCACATACTCGTCTGTCAGAGGCGCAATCTTCTTCTCCTCGATCTCGTCGTCGGCGAACTTCTTCTGGTACTTCTCCCAGTCTTGGCCCCGTGCAGTCGGCTAGTGGCACATTTAGCGATTTCGATGCAGAGAACACTGTCAAGGCCCGAGAGCGCCACAATGGAGACTCACCATCTTGGCAAGGGCACGAGGTCGAGGGTCGGTCTTGCTGCCAGAAGTGGGCTGAAAGCGTCGAACAAGAGGCTGTCAGATGGATGAAAGGAGGAGTATTCTCGTTCTCGTGTAGATTTCAGAGGTTGCAGAAGCTCTTGTTGTGGCGTCGTTGGGGTTTTCGCGAATTCGTTGTCAAGAGGGTTGAAGACTGTATATATCAAAGGACGTTGCCAACGACGGTGCTCCCCAAAGCAGTGCATACGAGTAATGCGTGTTGCCTTGGAGCTTTCCAGCAGCCGCGGCTCGAGACTAAACTATTTAGGGACTAGCTCGCCACAAATGCTTCCCCGATAATTCGACGTATGCACGTATGCGGGCTTCCAAAAAACTTTCGCCGCATTGCAGCCCCACCAACGGTGAAGCTTTGCAAGACTTCAAGGCATCCAGCAAACCACTGGCATATCTCGATTTCTTGTCGTGATCCAACATCTTCGTTTCGTTCCGACACTCTACCGCCCTTCAGATACCCAGTCTGTCTCACAGATAGACACCTCCCACCTTCCCTCATTCGCCCACCCCCAGTCAATTATGGCGGCAGTAGCTCCCTCAGGGGGCAGCATATCTAATGCTGCCTTCAAAGTGCGTCTAGTCTCAGCGGCCGCTGGCCAGCCCATGCCCATGCCCTTGCCCCTGTATACAGCCATACTTCTACAGCAGCTGACACACTCCAGGACAAGGAGAAGCCGGTAGCAGTTCGGTCTGCCAACATCGTCGCCGCACGAGGTCAGTCTTATCACAGCACATAATGATATCTATCATAGGAGGGGGAAACAAACAAAAAAAATGAGGAGGGGCAGCAGCAGCTGACATATGTTCTTCTTCTTCTTTCTCTTCTACACAGCCGTGGCCGATGCTATCCGGACCTCTCTCGGCCCGCGGGGCATGGACAAGATGATTATGAGCGGCAAGGGCGAGACGATCATCACAAACGACGGCAGCACGATGCTGAAGAGCATGGCGGTGCTGCACCCGACGGCCAAGATGCTGGTGCAGCTGTCGCACGCACAGGACGTGGAAGCGGGCGACGGGACGACGTCGGTGGTGGTGATCTGCGGCAGCCTGCTGGGCGCGGCGGACCGGCTGCTGTCCAAGGGCATCCACCCGTCGGTGATCTCGGAGGCGTTCCAGCGGGCGGCAGCGGCGGCGGTGCAGGTGCTGCACGGCATGTCGCAGCCGGTGGCGCTGACAGACACGGCGGCGCTTCTGCAGGCGGCCAACACGTCGCTGTCGTCCAAGATCGTGTCGCAGTACGCAAACCTGCTGGGCCCCATGGCCGTCAACGCGGTGACCAAGACGATCGACCTCAAGATGGCCGACAACGTCGACCTGCACAACATCCGCATCATCAAGAAGGTCGGCGGCACCATCGAGGACAGCGAGCTCGTCGACGGGCTGGTGCTGACCCAGCCGGTGCTCAAGAACGCCGGCGGGCCCATCCGCATGGAGAAGGCCCGCATCGGCCTCATCCAGTTCCAGCTGAGCCCGCCAAAGCCAGATGTATGTTGGCGTGCAGTCCCTCTATTCCTTCTCGGATCTCAGATCCTACCGAGAGCTCGCTCGTCCGTCTTATATACTAACACAAACCCCCACCAGATGGAAAACACCATCTCCGTTAATGACTACCGCCAGATGGACAAGATCGTCAAGGAGGAGCGCATGTACCTGCTCAACATGGCAAAGAAGATCAAGAAGGCAAAGTGCAACGTGCTGCTGATCCAGAAGTCCATCCTGCGCGACGCCGTCAACGACCTGTCGCTGCACTTCCTGGCCAAGCTCAACATCATGGCCATCAAGGACATTGAGCGCGACGAGGTCGAGTTCATCTGCAAGTCGACCGGCTGCAAGCCGATTGCCGACATCGACTCCTTCACCGAGGACAAGCTGGGCAGCGCCGACCTGGTCGAGGAGGTCGCCAGCTCGGGCTCGCGCATGGTCAAGGTCACGGGCACGCTGTCGAGCACGGCCGCGGGCGCGTCGGGCGCGTCGGCGTCGGCGTCGTCGGCCAAGAGCGCCGCCGCTGCCGCGGCCTCTATCGCGGCCGGCCACGGCTTCACCGGCCGCACCGTGTCGGTGGTCGTGCGCGGCGCCAACAGCATGATCCTCGACGAGGCCGAGCGCTCGCTGCACGACGCCCTCTGCGTCGTGCGCTGCCTGGTCAAGAAGAAGGCGCTCATCGCCGGCGGCGGCGCGCCCGAGATCGAGATCGCCGCCCAGCTCAGCAAGCAGTCGCGCGCCCTCGCCGGCACCGAGGCCATCTGCTGGAAGGCCTTTGCCGACGCCCTCGAGGTCATCCCCACCACGCTGGCGGAGAACGCCGGCCTGAACCCCATCAAGGTCGTCACCGACCTCCGCCACCGCCACGAGCGCGGCGAGATCAACGCCGGCGTCAGCATCAAGTCCGGCGGCGTCAACACCAACATCGCAAAGGAGAACGTCCTGCAGCCCCTGCTGGTCAGCACCAGCGCCATCGAGCTCGCGGCCGAGACAGTCAAGATGATCCTCCGGATAGACGACATTGCCCTGAGCAGGTAGTAGGCCCAGAGTAATGGCGGTGGTGGTGGTGCAAAGTTTGAAGAGGATAAAGCTCGTCTAAAGAAAAGAGCCAGCCTGATCCTGTGATATATAGGAACCCCCCCCCCCAAAAAAAAAACAAGGGCATATATCATGATGACCATCACGTATTGCCATGTGACTTGCTTGTGACTGTTCGGCCTACCTCTTGCCTCGAGCCTGCTCTTTTGGGCCTGCTCTCCTAGGGCCTGCTCCTCGCTTATGTAATTCGACTTAGCAAAGTAGCCAATTCACAGCAACTACTTTTGCCGAAACCATGTAAATGCGACTACCTAAACCATTCCGCTATTATACATTTTGTGTCGTTCCTCGGCCTTGTCAAATTTGCAAAGGACCCCCGACCGCAATAGAGCAAAAGACACGGAAAGAAGAACAAAGAGGCCCCGCCGAGGCAGTCGTGAAGAGCCCGGCAAGACAGATCCGAACCGGTAGCCACGACAGATAAAAAAGCAAACTATAGATCATTTGCAGCAAACCCCCTCCAAAACGAATCAGACCAGTTCGTTCGCACTCGTTCGCAAGCCCGTCTTCTTCTTCTCTAATAGTTGAGCTCGCCACCTCCGCCGCCCGACACCTGGTCCAGGTCTTCGTAGCTCTTGATCGTCCGACCCTGGATGGCCTCACGCGGTCCCACCGCCGCTCCACCACCGGCTCCATCTCCCCAGCGACCAGCACCGCCGCTGAAGCCGCTGCCTCCGCCGACTCCTCCTCCATTGCGGTTGCCTCCACGGCCGTACCCGCCACCGCCGCCACCACCGCCGCCGCCAGACGGGTACATCACGGCCCCGCCGCCGTTCAGGCCACCATCCTGGCTCCAGCGCATAGGCCGTCTGTCATACGGACCGGACCGGTTGTTGAAG